>JAMQGT020001088.1:0-80000 GCA_024447675.2 Pterophyllum scalare | reverse complement strand
ACTCTTGCCTGCAATGTGTGTGTGTGTGTGTGTGTGTGTGTGTGTGTGTGTGCGTGCGTGCGTGTGTGCGTGCGTGCAGAAGGATCAACAAAGCATTAGTCAATTGTCTCGGGGGGGATAAAAAAACAAATAAATAAATCACAGAGCGAGCAGACGACATTGATTTACACACAAATATGCGCGCAATTTTTTTGTTTTTCAGAGCACATCCATCAGTGATTGGCTCAAGTGATTTATTAGGAAGTGATTGTTGCTGAGGTTGCATAGACCGGACAGACAGAAGCAGAGCACTGCATTGCGTTGTGAAAAGAGGACACTGACTCGTTGCCAAATTAGCTTTTTGGATAACGAGGAGACTGTCTCACCTATGTTTGTCCACTTTCTTTGTGCTTTTATGACTCCGGGCTGCTTTATACTTTCGCACTGAACATCGACTGTGGCCAGGGACTGCAGTTAATTAAATAAATTGTGCACAGCGTCATTTCACAATCCTAAAATTAAGAAACTGTCTCTGTTTAATCCATTTCTTTAATGAGATTGTTAATGGGGGATAAAAAAGGAGAAGAGTTTGCATTATCCTTTAAATTAAATCAAGACAAAACAATCTCTGCAAAAGCTTTTCTAAAAAGATAATTTAGTCCCTATACTTTGGAGTGCGTTCATAAATTGCAGTGAAACAGTAACAATATTCCAGCACTCTTTCATACAGCTGCTGACCATGGCTGTTTTGGGGCAGCACCTCAGAAAGCTTTCACACCCCGCTAATCTTTGGGCATCGAGGATTAAAACACGTAGCCCTGTAGAACCACAGCTCCTGAATTTTCACCCTGCATATTTTAACACATGCATGCAGCATATATTTCACATCAGCGTCTGCCACCGCTGAGCTGTTGCATCGTCTGTCAGGGGTCTGTCTTGTCGGTGGTGCACTGACAGCAGGACCTCGTCTAAAAAGAAAAAGAAGCATTTATATGATGCAACCTCTTTCTAAACAGTCATTCATCACATTTTACACTGTCATAAGTTGCTGTCTTGTATGTAACATCTGACGTTTATCACAATTTTATGGTGCTATTTGTCACTTATCTCTTTCTAATTTTTTTTTTTTTAATAAGGCTTTACAAGCCACGGCTGCAATAAATCGTAACTGTTTTCACATCCACAGCACTCAAATGTTCGTTGTCAGAGGACTTTCTTTGGTTTCCAGAGGCTGAAGTTTTAAAATGAGCTGCTGCAGTAACAGCGAATGCAGACAGAGAGCGCTGTATCACTGGAGCTCCTTTCTCATACAGCGGGCACCTAACAGAAGAGAGGGAGACATGGACAGGGGTGAAAGGTTAAAGGGGGGAGATGAAAGGATAAAGAGGAACATAAAACAGCTAGCGGGAGGAAAACTGAGGGAGAGAGGAATGCAAGGACAGGAGATCGAGGAGATAATCGCTGCCGTGAGGAGATGGCAGTTAAAGGCGGCATTTTAAACACAGCACTGGTGTGAATCCTCCCCCACTCGCTCTCCCGTCATCGAGTGTAGATTTCCTTTTTGTCCCGGTGACTTTGAAGAAATAAAACTCACACAAACCGCAGCTATTCTTCCTACAACCTTCCTTTTCATAGCTTTACTGTCTCTCCTCTCTCTCTCTCTACCGCAATCTGACCAGCATCCTCCTCCCCTTCTTCATTCCCATCATGCATGGTTGGGTCCAGGCCATTTGCTTCCACTCCAGCTGGGCGGTACCATTAGTGACCAGCAGGGGAATTGCATTTCTCTGCATGCAGCTGGGTACAGGTGGGCTGATGCTCTCTCTGTCATTCAGTCTCTGGGCATTAGCATCAGTTTCAGTGTAGTCACCCATACAGAACACACATCAAACAGGAAATAAGATCAGTCAAGTTTAAGGAGCCAGAAACAAAGACAGAAGGTGTTTCTCGCTGATCTTTTTCTTAGTTCGGTGACTGTAATCAGTCTGTTCTTTATTATGTAATGGAACCATGTACGGTTTTAAATCTGATCTAGTGTAGTCGGCAGGAGAGCCTCGTTTACAATCACACATCAAGACGATGACATTTTTGGTTAAATCTGTTGAAACCAGAGGAGGTTTGGTTGCATATTAAACACAAAGAGTTAGAGCCACAGAAGAATAAAAGACAAAATAATTTGGCTGTTTAATTTCATGCTCTCATATGATTTCCTTTTTTTTTTTTACTTTAACCACCCACAGTCTGCCTGCCAGTTCCTCTGCACTCTTCATTTTTTTTTGTCTGCCACTGTGACTTGGTGCATGAACACCGAGTCCCAGCGTGGTCCCGGGTTTTTAGCTTGTTGAGTTTCTGGTTTCTGTTTTGATCCTCTTGTTGTTCTGGTGACATTTGAGTTTCATCCCCAGTGTTTTCCTGTCTCTCTCTCATCTCATTTTTTAAAGTGTGCCTTCATTGTTCAGCGTTATTCGTCTTTTGTTGTTTTCCCGTTTCACCTTAAAGATTGGGTTTCTCTTATGTCTACTTCAAATTTTACTTCCTGTCTGCCCTCCTGTTTTCTTTATGGTTTTCACCTGTGCAATGTTTTCCCACCTACTCACCACTCATCCCCAAACAGAGAGATCCCCTTCTGTGCTGCCCACTCTGAGTTTCTGTGTTTTTCCAGTGTTTTGTGTTTCAGTTTCTCCTCTTTCTTCCTTTATCCATTTTGGGATTTTCTTCAGCCACAAAAAAGGGCTTTTTGTTCAGCATTCAGCCTCCAGTGTCCTGCATTTGGGTCCTCCACACTACATCCTGACAGACTGCCCATTATCAGTTGTTATCAGTCCCATACACTTTGCCAGCTCAGCTGAAACTAGTCCTTTTGTAGGAGATGCTAAATGTTGCGTGCTTCATGTTTAAAAGGTGTTTGTTCAAACTCCAAACATCATTATTTCTTAATCCTAATAGCATCTAAAAACAAAAGTGAACATCTTAATGTAGCAAAATTAAATCTAAAAAAAAAGGGTCTTGAATCTGTGTGTCATCATTGAGAGTCCAGTGCAGATTTATACCTCTGTCACCCTACAGCAGTCAAAAAAAAATAGAATTTTGTTTCTGTTTTATCCTGTAAAAACCTCTTTTATATCCACTGAGCAAGGCAGAACAATCACCGCCAAGCAAATGAGGTGATAATTACTTATTAACAGGTGGAGGAGCCACCTACAGACTATGTGTATGGGACTGATAGCAGCTGATATAGCAACTGGTTATTCACCAGGCTGATAACACTTGAAATTGGTGTAGTGGAAGTTAAATTAACAACACTGCATGTTTCTCCCCCTTTAATTTGGTAGCAGTCATTTCAGTCCATTCTCATCGCCAGAGCATGAAACACTGCAGTGCTGTCAAAGTTGCTGGAGTCTCACAAATACCTAAAAGGTGTTGGTGCCTAAATCTAAGAAGAAGTAGAAGGTAAGTTAAAAAATAAAAGAGGAGTTTGTTAAAGTATAAAAACCAAAAGACTTCTGATTGGGTTTAGGGTAGGGCTGCAAGAGGATTTTTTCTACATCTCGGGATGTTACATGTACCAAATTTCATATATGTGCATGAAACACAGCAGCGGGTCTCCTTAGTAGCATTTTGCCCATTTTGTATGCCCCGTGTTTAAACCCATAAAACCTCTAACTTTTCAGCAATCCTAATGCATGCGAAAAATTTCCTGATTTTTCAAGCATGTTTAGGCCTTGAAAAAGGAGGTTTGTTTTTGTACATAATAATAATAATAATAATGAATGGAGCAATAATTTAAAAGAGAAAACACAAAGCTCCTACACCTAAGTGCTTTCTAACACTCACGCTCCAATGAACACATCGGAGAGCAACTTGGGGTTCAGTATCTTGTCCAAGGATACTTTGGCATGCAGACTGGAGCAACCATCGAACCACCAACCCTCCAATTAGTGGGTGACCTGCTTTACCCCCTGAGCTACAGATACCCCTCTGATGGTGGCATGACTAACAAAACTACTGGTTTTCTCCACTGCCTTCCCTCCAGCTCCCCAGCGTGGACTTTAAAGGAGAATCTTCCTCTCTAGGTTTACAAGATTGCTACAGCCAGCGCATCATGGCTGCATCTGATGTAACAGCCGTGCGTGACCCCCTGGGATATGACTTTCTTGGTCATTTAGGGATTTTTGTAATTAATAGTCATTCCAAAGGATTCAATAAGCCACACAAATAACCATAAAGTGTAATTTCACCATTTAAAACCAGTTTCAATTTCAACGGTTTTAAAGCAAGTAGCTTAATCTCCTCCCTTATGATCGCTAGGTTTCATTCACCTTGTTGTTTTGGCTGAATGTTTTCTCGTTTCCTTTAGGCTTCTGGGATATTTAAATGAGCATCCTCAAAGTGTTTTTGGTCATTTGATGAAAGGTAAAACAATGAATCAATTAACAAGAAAGACTAAAGATACAAGTTTACTGTCATTTTTTTTAAAAAACAAAAACATCTTTTTGTTGAACACACACCGAGTGCTGCTCAGTAAATGCCAGCTAGCAAAGTGTGACTCATCAAAAATGATTTCCTCTTTCTCTATCATTGCCTCTTTTTTCCCCTGCCCATCACCAACTCCCCTCCTTTTTTCTTTCGTCCCTATCCACTTTCTCAGTCTCACCCCACCCCCGTTCCCCAACATTCGATACATGCAAACACACACATGCTCTCCTTCAGTCCTCCCTAACCCTCTGCGGGCACCGTGCCCAGGAAGAAGCAGCATGAGCAGGGCAGAGAGCTCCGGGCAGAGCCCCGCAGCCACACCGGCACCCTGTAAGCCTAGAAAGCAAAAGGAACGGAGGATGTGAACAGGAGGAGCAATGAAGGAAAAGAAACGGAAGGAATGGGTTTAAAGGAGGAGAATGTGAAAAGAGGGTAGAAAAGTCGAAGTGAGGAATCGGGTTGAGAAAGGATAAAGAGATAAGAGGATGCAATAGCAGGGGAGACATGCAACAGAGGAGCAGATTAGAGATGGGGAAGACAAAAGGAGATTAGAAAAACAGATAGATCAATAGAGAGATACAGAGAGAAGAGGAGGAAAGATGCAGAGAGGGAGAATGTGTGAAGCAGAGAGAGAAAAAGAGAGCCGGGCAGACAGCCAGCTCTCCCAGGAGAGATAGGTCAGAGCAACGGACATGTCTCTAGAGACTCTGTGTGTGTGTGTCGGTGTGTGTGTGGTTTGCGTGAAAGACAGTGGCAAGAGATGGAGGGAGGAGGAGAGAAGAATGCAGAAGAGGAGGAAGAGGAGAGCAGTGGAGCGCATAGAGAAAGAGAAGGGGGGACTTGTATAAGATGCTGTAGTGAATGTCTGAAATGCGACCTTGGAAATCTATATCTGCACATTTGTGTCTGTGCATAACAACTGGTTGTTGGCACTAGATCTATAGATTAATGCTGGTTATTATTAGACAAAGGAAAATATCTGAAGCACAGATTTTGCATACATCAGTCCACTTTAACGCACGTATTTATTGATTGATCAACTGGCCGCTTGCATTTAAGCCTGATGTTGGACGCTGGGCTGTACCACCATGTCATTTGCCAGTGACCAAGAACATAAAACTCCCTGATCCATGTCTGAATCATATCAAATATCTGAATTGCAACACGTGTTTTCCACCAAAGGAGCTTCCTTAAGCAGTTAGGGGGAAAAAATGGGAGATGCAATTGTGATGTGAATGCATAGAGTGAAGTAAAGGAGAGCAGAGGAGACAGGCTCAGTGTATCATGGGAAAACCCGCAGCATCCTGGTCCTTTTTAAATGTTTTTGCTACTAATAAGAAAAATATCCAATATTGCCAGAAAAAGAATTATAACATATAAGTCAGCAATTATACGTAAAGTATGTGTGATACCAGTCCGAGCATTGTGTGTGCATGCCCAGGCACATAATGTGCATGCAAGGGCAGTCCAGGTCACAGAACGCTCTGTATGTGTCAATAACAGTGAAGGCCACAGGATTACATGACCTTGAATACACACACACACACACACATACACACACACACACACACACACACTTAAAGCCCCATGAAATCCTCTGACTCCTTGGGGTCTTTATGAGGCTCTTGCATTGGTCACGGGGGGCTAGGAGGAAATAGGGAGGAAGACAAGTGGAGTTCATGGTGTGTGTTGAAAAAGACAAATTTCAAAAAGAGCAGTTGTCTTTGACACAATACATTTACATGCTGCTGTTGTTGTTTGTTCCAAAAAAATATCCAAATTTCTGTCTGAACAGCAGTCAGTGGGAAAGTTTAGCACTCCTACATACGAGGTTTGAGAGGTGGCCAGGTAGGATGATTTGGCATAGAGAGAGAGAGCAGTACAGCCATTGTTTTTGACTTTTTTTTTTAGAATTGAACCAAGACCACCATTTTGCTGTGACCTTAACAAAGTGATGTGATTGGTCTAAACTATAAAAACAGATGCTGTCTGGACAGCATGACCTGTTTTCTGTAATTATGGTATACCACTCTGCATAACAATCCTAAAGGAATAATATGAGGAAAGATATTAATGGCTCTGAAAAAAGACTGGACATGTGTTTTGTAGACTTGTGTATTTACATTATCCTGATGTTTCCAGCAGTGTTCAAACTGAGAGTTGCCCGCAGAGAGAGTTGCCCTTTATTTCCATTAGTTTCTGTAACTTTCAGGGTAAACAGGGGAAACACTGGCTCCTGCCACCCACCAAGCTAATAGACCCAGCAGTCATTTTGACATGTAAACACAGGTGATGCTAATTATATTAAGGCTCTGCACCCAAAGAACAGAACCTTCATTAATGTCACTGGTAACACTTGTGTTTCCATTCTACTTTATTTCAAAGTCTGCTGTAATTAAAAAAAGTTCAATGGACTTTAAACATCTTTGTTTTGACTGTGGATAACAGCACTTTCCTGCCCAACTGAATGTGCCGAATACACGATACTCCCAAAAGTATTCGCTTGTCTGCCTTCACACGCATATGAATTGAGTGACGTCCCATTCTTAATCTATAGGGTTTAATATGATGTCGACTCACCCTTTGCAGCTATAACAGCTTCAACTCTTCTGGGAAGGCTTTCCACAAGGTTTAGTTTTAGTGTTTATGGGAATTTTTGACTGTTCTTCCAGAAGCGCATTTGCGAGGTCAGACACTGATGTTGGATGAGAAGGCCTGGCTCACAGTCTCCGCTCTTATTTATCCCAAAGGTGCTCTCAAAGATTGAGGTCAGGACTCTGTGCAGGCCAGTCAAGTCCTTCCACAAAAAAATGGCTCATCCATGTCTCCCACAAAGTTGGGAGCAGTAAGTTGTCCAAAATGTCTTGCTATGCTGAGGCATTAAGCGTTCCTTTCACTGGAGCTAAGTGGCTGAGCCCAACTACTAAAAAAACAACCACACCATAATCCCCTCGCCACCAAACTTTACACTTGGCAGTCAGACAAGTACCGTTCTCCTGGCAACCACCAAACCCAGACTCATCGATCAGATTGTCAGATGGAGAAGCGTGAGTGAGTCACTGCAGACTCACTGCTCTAGAGTCCAGTGGCAACGTGCTTTACACCACTACATCCAATGCTTTGCATTGCACTTGGTGATGTAAGGCTTGGACGCAGCTGCTTGACCATGGAAACCCATTCCATGGAGCTCTCACAATACTGTTCTTAGTTAGTGCCCTCTGTGTACTGTGTGCCTCAGCATCCAGTGACCCCACTCTGTCAGTTTACGTGGCCTACTACTTTGTGGCTGAGTTGCTGTTGTTTCCAATCGCTTCCACTTTGTTATAATACCACAAACAGCTGACTTTGAAGTATTTAGTAGTGAGGAAATTTCACAACTGGACTTGTTGCACTGGTGGCATCCTATCACGGCACCACACTGGAATTCACTGAGCTCCTGAGAGCGACCCATTATTTCACAAATGTTTGTAGAAGCAGTCATGCCTAAGTGATTGTTTTAAGGACCTGAATGCAATGATTTGGATGGGTGAGTGAATACTTTTGGCAATATAGTGTAACTTGTGTGGCTAGTCGACTTCAAGGGTATTGTAGTTAACCTTATAGTGCCAAGCGTGTCATCATGGACACAACATACTTCAAATGCCCCACATATGATTGCATAATTTTGTAATACAATTGACCATATCAGCTGTGATACGTTTGGTCACAACTTGCCTGATGAGGCTTTAATGGACATGTTTGAGACTTTGGATGTTTACAAAACTGAGAGTCAGCCGCTTTCAGAAAGTTCTGTTTTTATTGTAATACCTGTGTTGATTTTCCTAAATCCTACCTCTGGGATATGCCCTCCCTACAATAATAATTAAAACGACTATAACTAACACTGAAGCTTATTAAAACTAAACATTTTCAAGCAATAAAAAAACTGAACTGAAACAAGCAAACCCACTCTGGAAACTAACTAAAACTAAGCCAAATTAAAAACCAAAAAGTACAAACATAATAAAAACTAATTAGAAAAGAAAAAACTATAATAATTCAGGTCGACTTTCAGCGGTTTCATAACAATGAAAAGACCTAATGTGCTTACACTGTATGTGACTTACAGTAACTTAATGTGTATAAAGCTCTGGTACATTATCTTATCTATGAAGATGATTTTCGCCTGAGATACGGCTCCCCTATATTGGCAGAAATTACATACCGTTCATTTAACAATGTCTAAACCTACAGGTAATGTGTACATGCATTAGAATATTATAATAAAGAATAAGTAAATAAACTACTAAATATACATACATAAAGGTTTGTTCTCACATAGCACACAGCAGGGAAAAAAAACTCCACTTCAGATGTTTTTGCACTGCTGCGTGGTTTAGATAATGGAGCTGCCTGAATAGAGCATGCAGGAGGTAGTGTACTTGACACCCACTCAGCAGCAGTAAATTCACCAGAATATTAGCTGCTCTATTAGCACATCAGCACACTCTGACATCACATGGAGTTTGTGCCGTGGCAGGTTAAAGACTGGCTAATGTCCAATCTGACTGCGTCAGACATTTGCATGTGCACACGCACCACTATTGGAAAAAGGGCTGAAAAGTTTTGGCCTGGATGTTGCGAAATCAGCTTATTGTTGCCATTATTTAATATATTTAACTCGTAAAGTAGGCAAAATTTGTATCTGAATGTATTTTTAAGAGAGAAGCCTGGGAGACAGAAGGAGGAGGAGGTGAATTTAAGGAGGTGGTTGGGCTGTGAGATCTAGGGACAATTTCAGCTGCTTTGTTTGCTCTTTGCCTACGTTCGAGCCATCCTCTTTGCATATCAGTTTGTTTTTTGAGTGTTTGAGCTTATGCCAAAAAAAAAGTATAACTGTATGTTTATGTGACATTGAAAAAAAAAGTGTTTTCTATGTGTGGTGTGTTCACTGTAGTCTGTACAGCCAATATACTTGCACCAGATGTGTGTTATCTGCATAATACTTGTCTATATGTATATGCCTGTGTTTGAGCATGTGTATGTGTGGGTTGCTATCCCTTTGTGTGTGTGTGTGTGTGTGTGTGTGTGTGTTTGTGCGCCATGAGCCCCAGTGAGATGCAGCGAGCATGACGGAGAATGACAGCTTGATTTATGGCGAGGCTATAAGTAGAATGACTAGTGCTAGAGGGAGAGAGTGTGAGTGTGCGAGGGGAAAACATGATAGAGAGAGAGGAAAAGGGAAAGTTGGAAAGGATAGATTGTGGAGAGAAAGGAGAGATGTGGATGACAAGAGGAAAAGGGATGCAGAAAGGGGGAGAGAGATGATCTGAGCGACAAAGCTAAAAAGGCGTTGGACAAGAGAGAAGATGAGTGATGGTGGGCTGCATGATAGAAAAGGGGAAAAAAAGGAAAGAAAGAAAGGGGTCAGAAAGGGACTGACTGGGATTATGTGAGAGGGTCTAAGTTTCCTATTTGCGTATCGCTTAACTATGACAGAAAAACAAAAGAAAACATGACCAGTCTGCAAGCTGCATGAAAAAATGTGCAGAAGAGAAGGAGGAACAGGCAAATGGAAAGTTTAGCTCTTGTTTGGAAAGGGTTAGCGTGCGTTGGTTTAATGACACACTGCAGTTCACGCAGTGCAGCATGCTCGATAGCAAAAATACATTATCTTCACAATTACATTTACATCTTTAGACATTTAGGGCATTTTGTTATGCAGAACGGCATATGCAGAGTGCAAATGAGCTTCAGTTCCCTGATCAATAACACCGCAAGGCGAACAATATCCAGGAGAATATTCAAGAGCGCCGATGATTGCTGTGAATGTCATTGCAGGCTGTGAAATAAAAGATGTTATTAAGTTACATTTTAGTGCTTTAACGCTTCATTATTAGCTTTGCACATCCTCCACTTGGCCGATGGATTTAAAAGCCGAGACTTCTACATTTTATAATAACATGGGAGTCATTTCTGCAAGGCCTTTGAATAGGCCTCATACAATTTAACCTGTGAAATGTGTGCACAAAGCCGCTGCAGGTGGGGTGTGAAAGATTAGGGGAAAATATGGAGTGAAACTGAATTGAATGAATGTCATGCTATGGTGCTGATAATTATTTCTCTAAAAATTAACTTGACATCCACCAGGTCATGGGAAACACATCTAGAATTAGATTTAGGGTTTGGGTTAGGTTAATGCTCAGCCCTCCCTATAAAATTTTAACCTTTTTGGAACCCCCAAATTGAAAAGCTTTTAACAGAAACAGAAAAAAATTGAATGGGACCTCATTTGATATGTTACAACTTCTAGTTCTTGAAAACACGTGGCTAAAACAAAACTCGAAAATTAGGCAGGCCATCGGTGAGATTACCTGGATCCTGTTTTATTGTTAATTATTGATTAAAAATGTGGACTGTGGGGTTTGAACATCTAAAGTAAAGCATGCCAGAAAAAGTTTGAGGACTGCTGCCCTAACCTGTATCCCTACAAACTACATCCAAACTAATGATTTCATTCTAAAATGCAAGCAATCTCTGCCCATACAAGCATGCAGCAAAACTATTCGCTGTCTATATTAACACACAAACAGGAAACGCAGCATTAGTTGCCCATAAAAAAAAAATACTTCAGAAGTGGAACATTAAGTACTGTAAGTAAGAAAAAACAAAGGAAGACCAGATATTTCTTTGTTTAGGCTAATGATAAAGTCAGACTTTTACAGAAAGCAGAAAGAAGGTCCCAAAACTCTTGATCACACTTTGAAGACACGGCTACAGAAAAGGATTAGGGCCACTAAAAATATTTGGGAACCATGACATTTTTTTATCATCATTATTTTGTGACTTTTCTCACAATTCTGAAAGAAAAAATCATGATTCAATTTTTTTTTTTTTTTTGTCAGTGGCCCAAATCCTCTTCCATACATTCCAGAAAATATAGATTAGGAGGAAATATGGTGACATATTAGAGTGATCACCAGTGTTGGGGTCATTACTTAAAAAAAGGTATTGTATTACAAATGACTTTTTTTTTTAAAGTAATGCATTGCTTCTTGAAAAAAGTAATTTGTTACACTACTTGTTACATTACTCTTGCATTTCTCCATAACATGACCTGAAATGCATTGTTCCATAATAACCAGTTAAAAATATAAACCTCAGGCTTCAGTCCCACACGCTGACACAAATAACTGTCCTAATGAGGACATTCATTTGGTCCTTGTTTTTAGTGTTTAAGTTTGAACACAAAGCAAAGTTGAAAATCAGTCCAAAGACACTTCAGAGTAATCATCACTGGGATTCTTACTGTAGAAATATGTACAAATAGAAACAGAGGCTACAATGCTACAAGTCTGACTCCTCTTCATGGCCTTTGTTGCATGCTGTAGATCAGGCTGTGGCTGCTGGGCTGGGGTCAGCACACAATCAGCTTTAAAGTCAGCCTGGGCTCGTAGCTAGCTGTTAGCATTTGTCTGTGCAGATGTTTGCAGAGAGCCAATGCTATCCTTCTGTGCAATAAAAATCAGCTGATTGTAGCACAACTGCACTGGAAGAAAAGGGCACTTTGATGTTTTTTTCCTTTTCTGTCCACCCATCATGCAGATAATTGACTCTTTGTAACACATGTAATGCCATAATTGTAACTGTAATGTTATTACTGATTTAGTACATTATTATTGCATTACCGGAAAATGTAATGTAATTACAGTAATGCATTACACCCAACACTGCCCGCCACCAGAAGAAGCCATGGCAATAGGAAAGGAGCACACACACAAATAACAGGACATTTCTAAATGTATGTGAGCCTAGATATAGGGTTTTACCTTAACTTTTCTGGTTGCTAAGATCAAATCAGGGCGCTTATAAAAATGTCTCCATCATTTTTCTAACAGCCATAGTTTCTGCCCAAAAGCTAAAACCCAGTCTGGGAGTTTTCAGACCAAAACTGGGTCAGCGGTAGTCTGCCTTATTTCTCCAAAGAAGCTGGTGTGGATGTTAGGTGTAAGCAAAACAGAAATTACAGGTTTTAAAACAAAAAAGAGTCTGTGTTAATGTGTTCTAAGTGCTTGACCTTTAACCCTAACCCCTGTGATAGCCCCAACCCCAAAACCCGGTCTTAGGCTTCAAACAGCAGTTTGAATGGGGGTGAAAAGGTGAAGACTTTGAGCAATTTCTCTTTTCTTTCTTTGTCTCTCCACTGCACTTTATTTCTTTGGTCTGTTCATTACTTTTCTTTCCTTTCCCCTTTTTACTCAGGAAAAGTTGTAATTTTCTGCCCTCTGGTATAAAATAGAGAGAGAATGCAGCGTTTTCAGGGCAGAGAGCAGGGACGAGGAAGGAACGACTGAGAAATATGAGCAGGAGAGACAGAAAGAAAGAGAGAGCACAGTCTTTGATCTATCTCTTGGTAGGAGCTGGTCTTGGCATGCAGCCAGAAAACCCCACAGCTCGCACGCACACACACACACACATATGCACACACATTTAGGGCTCCAGGGCTTTGCTGATTATTTCTGCTGGGAGGATCAAACATGCCAACCCCCCGCCCTCCTCCATCCATCTATCCATCCATCCTTCACCTTTCTGTCTGTTCATGAGACCATCTGTCCAGGCATTCATCAGGCAGCCCATCCTTTCTTCTATCAGATGGAAAGATCTGATCTAAAAAAGCTCAAATACTTTACTTTCCTCACAGTGACTAATTCTAACAGACGGTGAAACATATTAAGGGTCACTGAGTTTTAAATCATCAATGACTTTGGTGAGCTTTAGGGCTGCCGATGTCAGGCTGGCTGAGTGGTTTAAGGCGCCAGACTCAAGGATGGAGTCTTTCCTTCCCAAAGGGACTTCTGTTCTCCAAGTGGAGGCGTGGGTTCAAATCCCACTCCTGACAGAGTTTATTGACACATGCTGTTTACTGAAACTTTTAGGAAAAAAACCCTATCCATCAAGTTAGCCCCTCTGCTGATTTTAATTCAGATGATGACATGTTCTCAATGAAGCTTATTTCTTTGTGTGAACTTTAAAGGCAACATGAGGAAACCAAAGTGATAAGCAGAGCTGATACCTGAGTTTTCATCTCCGCTTGATCTTCCAGCAGTGCTACGTTTTTCAAGGTTGCACTGGGAAAACCTTGGCGATATTCAGTAAATACAACAAATCACAGAAATTTCAATTCACACAATTTTTGATTTAGATATCAAAATGTAGCTTTGAAGCACGTCTTATCTCAGGGTCATTGGGGCACTTGTTAACCAATGCTTGTGTCAACCATCAGCACTCACAATATTTATCTGGCATGAAATCTAATCCAATATGACACTCTTATGCGCAAAATATTTTTATGTTACATAAAATCTCTCCTCTATTGGAGAGACTTCAAACTAATCTATGTATATATCAACACGATCAAGGGGGTTTCCTAAGTCTAGATTTAGCCTGCATGGATGCAAGACAGACATGGATACCTGCAAATTTGCTAAGTAACAGACTAACAAAATACTATTATTTCACTCACCAAAGCCAGGAACTGCAGTCATGGCTTTATTTTTCAGCTCTGGAGGTTGCAACTTGAAATTTACACTACTCAATGTAGGCAATCAAGACTGAAAATAAGTTTTGGTTGTGAAGTTTTAGCATTTTAGCATTTTATCTCATGAAGTGAATTAGTTTACAACAAGCACTGCCAACAAAGATTACATTTTCCCCTTGACTAAGAACAGGTCTAACTATAAGGGCCTTTCACGTACAATGGCACCTCTGTGCTTCTTTTCTACGGCTTGCGCCATGTAATAATGGTTTCCCGCAATGTAGAGCAAAGTGCATGCCAGCCTGGTATTAGTCACATGGTGTGATGTACATTTGCATAACCAACAGAAATGCAAAATGACAGCGGACGAGCACATACAGCACACATAAAGACCCTGAGCAGCAAACCGAATGAAACCAGAGCGTTATGCAGTTTTCAAACCTGCCTTTTGATTCCTATTTGATGTGTCAGCACGGCTGTAAAACTTTGGAGAACTACAAAGGCGAAATTTTAGTCATGTTCAATAAACATAATTAAAAAAGCGTTAAAATTATATTAACAGCTAAACAAATGTAATCGTTTTACCATATTTCATGTCACATGACCTTCCGTGTTTACACACTGAGCACGACCTGTAGCTAGCTCAGTTGGTAGGACGTGAGACTCTTAACCTCAGGGTTGTGGGTTTGAGCCCTAAGTTGGGTGGAACTGTTTAAAACCTGATTTTAAAAAAAAGTGGAGAAAATAATGATTATAAGTATCTGTAATCTTGGGAGACTTTTCAAAAGTTGGGTTCTTGGCTAAAGGGAGGAAAAGTTCAGATTTGCTTCCTTTCTCATTCTGCAAAGTTGTTTTTTTAAAAAATCAGATTGAGTTTTGGTATATATTTGTCTATATTTGGTGATAAGAGAGGCTTTGGGTGGAAATAAAGATGCCTTGTGTGTGGTTGTGTGCACACATTAAGTGGGAGTTTGTGCTTCTGGATTGTGCGCAGAGAGTGCTGTCAACAGCTGCCACCAACAAGGTCAGGGCCCTGTGAGTGTGTGTTTGTACGAGAGACAGTCTGGAGACACAGTAACATCTTCAGCTGTTGCTTAAGTTGTAAAAGAGTTATTGTCACTCGCTCAGTTCTTTCTGGCTTTCCTTCATTCTCCTTTCCCACTGAACTACCAGTTGTTTTAGGCCACCATCTGCCTTGAATTTTCTTTGTGTTCCTCTAGAAATTATCTATATAACTGGAAGATTTCCTCTTATTTGTCCCCTCTGGTCTACAATAATCACACCAGTCAGTTCCATGCTGAATCAGCTGCTATGAATTCTCTCCGTGTTTTTCTCTCTTGTTGAGCCGTGGAGCCTGAAGGTCTAACCTCCAGTTGAACTCACACATTGAAATAACCATGTGTGCCTGTTTGGATGCATATGTGTCACGACTATGAACTCTCAACTCTGACCTTCAGTGCATATCTATCTATCTATCTATCTATCTATCTATCTATCTATCTATCTATCTATCTATCTATCTATCTATCTATCTATCTATCTATCTATCTATCTATCTATCTATCTATCTATCTATCTATCTATCTATCTATCTATGTTCTCTGCTTTCTCTCTTAGTGCCTAAGGGCAGATGTAAGGGTCATTAAAAGAGGAGCTGTGTGTTGTGCGCATGTGCATGAACGAGGGCAGTGGCCTTTCCTCCCCTGTCTAAAAAGGAAATACCAAATTATGGAGGATCCCGCTCTCTCTTTCTCCCCCTCCCTCACACACATTATTGGCCTCATCTTAGTAACACTTCTGTTCTGCTAAACTCAAAGAAGGAATGAAAAGCAGGCATACAGAGGACGGAGATTTAATTGTTTCACTTGTTTGCAAACACAAGAATGGAATAGTCCACACTTGCTCACATCCACACATCTGGCCACTCACTACCAGAGAAGGTACCACAAAGTACCAATACTTTGTTACTGTACTTAAGTACAGTTTTCAGGTATATGTACTTTTACTTTTGCCCCTACAATTTAACACAAATATCTTTACTTTCTTCTTTTCAATTTTAACATATTTGAGGGGTTATTGGTTATTTTGTGACATCAAACTGAATTGAAATGAACGATAACACCTAAGAGAAAATGATCTTGGTTTAGCCATCATTTGTGCTTATTGTGCGCAACTTGCCTAAAAGATGTAGAGATAAAAGAGGCAAGAAACATATGCAGGGAACTGCCTGTGACAGAGAAAAGTACGATTAGTGACATCTTGAGACAAAATGACACCGGTCTGTCAGCTTTGCACAAAAATAGCTCATAAAAATGTCCTTCAAAGGGCTACCTTTTACTATCTATCTATCTATCTATCTATCTATCTATCTATCTATCTATCTATCTATCTATCTATACTGGATAATATACTGCACTGTATGTAATGTAGCTTGGACAAGAAATGAGAGAAAATGAAAAGAAATGAAAAAATAAAATTAAAGTGATCTTAGAAAAGGGAGGATATCTAAAAAGAAAGAGAGGCTAATAAATACAAGACAGTAAGCAGAGAAAGAAAAAAAGCTGTGTGTGTGTTTCTGTGTGTGCTGGAAGTGTGCCAGGGAGCCTGCCAGCCAGCCAGGCTGAGCTGGAGGGCCCCTGCTGGGGGTGGAGGGTTCAGGCAAGCCCCCTGCCTTCACCGGCCTACTGGAGCATGCTGGTAAAGAAAGAGGGAGGAGGGAATGAAAGAGAGGGAGAGAATCAGAGACCCCGAGAGAGAACGAAAAGAGAAGGAAAAGAGGTGGAAACAGCCAGACAGCCACGGGTGAGAGAGGAGGAGGAGATGATGATGTTTGGTGCAGAAAGAGAGGTGGAGAAGGTAAACCCGGAGCAGGAATGTGAGAGGAATGCAGGGCATGGAGGAGTTTTCCTCTGGCTGGAGAGAGAAAAGGAGAGAGGGAGAGTAGATGGGAGGTCCTGGAAACATAAGGCACTGCAAACACTCCTCTAATGTATTCCCTCCCTCCTTCTTTCCTTCCCCCTTATTCTTCCTCTGTAGACAGTCCACAGATCCAGATGTGTTAAAGCACTCAGATCTGTTACAGATATCGATTTGACTGATCTTTGTTCTTTTTTTTCTCCCCTCTTGAGTCATTTACCCACATCGCACATCCACACTAATACCCGAAAAGAAGAGGAAAAGTTAATTTGTTATAAACCACCATGAGCCGTGTTTTTATGCTTGCTTGCATTTACAGTCACAAAATTCATTTTATGTATGTAGACAGAGTGATTTGCACTAAAATCAGTCTTGAAGGTTTTACTTTAATTTGTTCCACTGATCAAAAGCTGCAAAGGGGCCAGTGTTGCAGAGTTTCTTCTTTAATGAAGAAAGCAACATGGGACTGAATCCCTATATAATACAAAAATAGTAGCTCTTTAAAGTTAAGCTGTAGTGTGAATGAGGTTAAGCTTTTTGAGTGAATACCTGCCTGCAGAGACAGACTGTGTGTGTGTGTGTGTGTGTGTGTATCCCATGATGTGCACACTTAAAAGACCCACTCTTTAAATATAAATAGCACCATCACAGACAGACATCTGTGTATTTGTGTGGGTGTACTTGTATTACTAGTATTGTGGGGACATGAATACCTTTAGACTTTGTAGGGACCTATCTCACTTCTGGGGACAGAAGTCTTCATAATATATATCCCCCCTTAAGGTGAAGATTTAAAGTTTGGTAGGGTAATCTTCCAGGTGTCGGTAAGGTCTCTCTCACACACACACACACACACACACACACACACACACCATTTCCCGTTCGAAGATATGCCTAAAGCATAATTTATGGTCCTGCAAATGCGTCCATCTGTGTACACGTTTCCATTTGGACAGCAAGTGGGGAGGGATTTTCACCCACTGCAGACATACTTCCATGCAGTCTGCCAAAATCCCAACTGCATGTCGCTGAACGCTGATGACGTATGCGTCGGTCGAAAGCCGACAAGTGGTTGACAAGTGGGCCGGAATAAGGAAAGGGGAAGACAGCGGCGCTCACCAGGAATGGGAGGAGCGTGAAAAAAAATCATCAAAGATTGAAAATGAAGCATGAAAAGTGCAGACAATGGCAGTGCAGTGTTTCCCTTCGGTTTCACTTCAGGACTTTGTATAACTTCGCTCTTCTCCATGGCTGACTGATGGACCAACAACAGCACATGCAAGAATAGCCCACAGACTGGTTGTACCACTCATTTTGCACACTGCCTCCATCGACAACAAGCACTCTCTGCAGGTAGACGGGCAGTCTGCTCAAGCATAAAACAAGTGAGATAGTTTGCACCAGCCTGTTCTCATTCCCATTAACTCAAAAACTGTCATTTTGTCTTCCAGATGCACACAAGGCATGATGCCGTTAATGCACTGCTTTAACAGCAACAATAAGACAGCTCTTTCACTAACAACTTGTTTGTAAATGACCCTTTGATATCACTCTTGGCTACCGTAACACACCCCATAACACTCAAATCATGGCCAGGAGCAGACAGAAATCAATGGGAGGGTTGCGTCAGGAAGGGCACTGGCCATAAAAATCTGTTCTAAATGAAATATGCAGATCCATCCACTGTGGTGACCTCTTGTCTTGGGTTTTGTGTAGTTTGCCTTTTTTGTTCCTATTTTAATAAACATTTAATACCTTTTCTGCCTCCATCTGTTCATCTACCTGTTCGTTTCTTTGTAATCAGTTCCCGTTTTACTTTGGCAATGACTTTTTTTGTGTGTCTCTGGCTGTTTTGCTTCTTTTTGTTTTCAGACTTTTATAATTATCTGCCCCTGTCCTCATTTGCTTCATCTGTACTCACTTATTTTCACCTGTGCCCAAACAGTCCTGTGTGTGTATAGTCCTTTTATCAGTTATGAGGCTGTCTGTTTTACCACCTGTTTCCCACATACTCTTTTTGTGTTCCTCAAGCTATTATGCCTGCCCTTAGCTTCTTGCTTTGTTTAGACTATTTGAACAAGTTTGCTTCATTCAGTAACCCTGCTTCCAGCATTCTGCATTTGGGGCCTGCTTTAGACAAACACACAATGTGTATTTTTTTTTCCCCTCTTGCAGGGTTAATGCAGTGTAAGAGTGTATTTTAACCCAAACCTAACCATGTAGCTTTCAGTGCCTAACCAGCAAGTGGGAGCAAATATAAAGATCAAAACACAACTCCATGAATGGGACACAAACCAGGTCTCTGTGTTAACAAACCTGTGATTTACTTCACTGCCACACCCCCAGTCGTGGACTTTGGTGCTCTTTAAAAAGGAATCTTATCTGTAAGAGTTCAATATTTCCACTACCAGTGCATCTAGGCCCCATTGCCAAAGAATCTTTTGTACGTATCTCTGCAGTGCCAGTAGCATCTGACAGACCACCAGTATTTCACACCCTGGAACCAGAATGCATTGTAAGGACTTAGTAGTGCATCTCAAAAATTAGAATACTATGAAAGAGTTCATTTCGCTCACAGTTTATTTTAAAAAAATCTTTCACATATTCATTTTGTCTAAAGTTGATTATTTCAGGCCTTTTTTATTTTAATTTTGATTATTATGGCTCAGAGCTTATAAAAATCAGAAATCCAGTATCTTTTTTTTTTTAAATTTGCTAAGATCAATCCAAAAAAAATTACAGTGGCGCTTCCCCACAGAGGTTTTGTAGTCAGGGATGGGAATTGAGAACCGGTTCTTGTAGAGAACTGGTTCTCACTAATTCAGTTCCTTGGAATCGTTAGTCTGCTTGCTTAACGATTCAGCTTATCGATTCCACTGACGTGAGGACATGATTACATTACGTTATTTGGTTCGGAATATATCCAACAGTGTCAAGACAGAAGCGTCAAGATAAAAAGCATCACAAAATTATGTTCATAGTGTTTCAACAACAGCAGCAGCTATTTTACATGCAGTCTGTGCATGAAGCAAGGCGGAGCTGTTACTGAGACAGTGAGCTCAGATAAAGCGAAAGGAAACATTTTTCTAGCGTCCAAAGCAGCAGCGCTTTTTCCTGTAACCACCCTTAAAGCCTTTACTTTGAAACAGCTGGAGGTCCTTCATCAACCACCTGATCAGTAAGTGCCAACGTGAAGAAAAGAGAACATTGTAGCTGCTCCATCCGCCGCTGTTTGTTTCACGCAGCCAAAAAGTTTCTTTCTAATCCGATCACTCAAACTATCAATGGAATAATCAATAGTTGCAACCCTATTTTGCTGTACTGCTTTCACTATACTGTATGCATAATCTCCATCTCCTGTAACATTTAGTTGAATGAGGACTGCCAGAGTCTGACTGGCTCAGAGGCTGGTTCCCGCACACCTGGCACTTGTACTTTATGTTAGAATATTAATGGTATTAATTTTGAAAGAGAAATTCTTATTTTGTTTTATACCCGTTTTAATTTGTTCTACTTTACATTAAAAAAACACATTTTATTCACTAACCCAATAATGAATCAATAAGGAATAGAATTGATAAGTGATATCGATAATGGAATTGAAATCGCTAAATTCTTATCAATTCCCATCCCTACATGTACGTCAGCCTTCCAGCATGGCGCTGCAAGCCTCAGCAAAACTGTGCAGGGTCCCAGAGATCTGAGCAGAGTGAATGGAAACCACAATAGTTTAGTTTCCCCTTCTGGACACACTGGACTTGAACACAGATGGATTCTGCACTTCTTCACTCTTCCTCCAGTCTGACTTTGGACTCTAAACAGGCAGTTGCCTCTCTTCCTTAGCCCAGGGAAGGTTCTTCTGTTGTCACTGGTCCAGGAGTGGCTGGAATGCGAATGCTGTAGTTCCTTTCTTAAAGACATCTGTGTCGGTGGCTCTGATGCACTGACACCAGCCTGACTCCACTCCTTGTGAAGGCTTTCTCAGTTCTTGAATGAACTTGTGCACCTTTGCGTAGCACACTTTTCTCTCTCCAGTCAACTTTCCAATAATGGTATTTAATAAAACACTCTGCAAACAGCCAGCCTTTTTAGCAATGACCTTCTGTGGCTTACCCTCCTTATAGAAGGTGCCAATGATTGTCATCTGGACAACTGTCAAGTCAGATTGACTTGTTAGTACTGAACTAGACCAATAGATATGTGGCATTTATATTGTTTGAATAGTAATTTATCCAAATTTAGATTGAAATAGTCTAATAATGGGAGATAGTGGATTTCTGATTTCCATGAACTATAAGCCGTAATTATTATGATTAAAACGAAAAAGGGCTTCAACTGGTTCACTCTATGTGTAATGAATGGAGAATATATGAATGTTACATATGAATCTTAAAAAACATTAAAAAGAATTTTATGATATTAGTGAAGGAGGACATGCAGAGAGTCGGTGAGAAAGAAGAGGATGCAAGTGGATAGGGTGAGATGGAGGCAGACGATTTGCTGTGGTGACCCTTAAAGGGAGCAGCCAGAAGAAGAAGAAGAAGAAGCTAGGTGGTCACTTGCAACTGGTAGAAGCTCAGGGAGCAGCTACCCAATCATTTAAAACATTAATAAAGTTAATAGGAAAAACTAGATAGCTAGAAAATATGTAACCCCTGATTTGGTATCCTTAGTGATACCTTCAGTAGATCAAATACTCAGTTTGAAGTCATAATGTAGTAAGCATAATCTTTAGGCTGGAGCAAAAGCCCTATTTTTGCTCTTTGTACCTCTTCACATGTGTATTTTTTCCTCTTTTTCTTTCGCTCTTTGTCTTTTCTGTTCACGTATTGGCATCACTGTGGAGCAATATTGCCAGAGCTTCTAAACGCAGCAGGAAATCTCTGTTTCTTCCTCTAGCTTGCTCTCCGGGGGATTGGTGAGACATTCTCTTATTTGTACAGTTTTATCTGTGTATGTAGCCACTTGTGTATTTATGTGGGTTTCTGCATGTGTGTGTGTTTCATGCGCAAAAATGTCAAAACAAATGCCATTGGCTCCCACCTCTGTGTCTCCAATCAGTTCATCTTGACCAGAATTCTTTTAAGAGAAAAGAGGATTGTGTGGATGGAGGCAAGAAAAGCAGGAAAAATGGAAAGGAAGGAGGCAAGAGGAAGACAGCAGGGGAAGATGGGGGAGTGTGTGTGTGTGTGGGGGGGGGGGGTTGTAAGCAGCAGGAATAAAATGGGGAGAAGAGATAGTAATGAGAGATGGTAGGAAGAAGAAGAAGGTGGGGGAGAAGCGAAAAGGAGGTGAAAGGTGTCACATATACACATGCATGAGAGGAGAGGAGGTGGGGGAAGGAGGGGAGGTCACAGAGGTAGAGTAGCTCTGTATGTGGTGACAGGACAGTGTTACCACATAAGTCAATAGGCATGTCTGCACTGCCATGTCTGCATGTGTTTGTGGCCGTGGACTCTTAGCTTTAATTGAAGTCCCGTGTTAGCGCCATAGTAACACGGCCTATGGGATGTTCAATCAGTGTATGCACATACTTTCATCTCTCTTAACACGCCAGACATCTGTGCTCTTTTTCTTTCATGGCTCATTTTTCGTTTTCCTTCCTTGTCTTTTCAGGAGAGGGAAGGAGTGAATAAAAAGGATGTGTATGAAACTCTAGTGTGTATTGTTTTTAGTTGTGCCGTGTCACTTAGAATTGATATTATCCTCTTGTTCCTTCTAAAATACACATTTTATTGCAGAGGAGTGTCCTCCCTGTTTCTTTTTGTTTCCAGTAAAACTTTTAACACATGATGCAGCTGGATGATGTGACACCTTTCACTCTAGCAGCAGCCTGAATAGACATATAACAGCGGTAATGGCTTGATACATCAGCGTTGTTTTAGATGCTTTTGAGAATGCAACTCCGGATCGGACAAAAGCCCAAAGTTTCTGGAATGCTCAAAACGTTGTCTGGAATACATGTGTGAAAACAGATGGAGAGTAAAGATGTGCAGAGGTAGAAAGAGACGTTTAAATGCAAGAATGTTGAGATAATGAGATAATGAGAAAACATGAATCTGCTCAGAAAGATGCTGAAACATTTGCAATCACAAGGAAACTTTTGGTGCAGCAAAAGCTTCTGTGTGACCAATTTTCACCCAGCAACAGCCAACAACCACTCATCAACTGCTCAGGGAATGCATATATTTCCTTAGTGACCGGAGGTTCCCAGCAGCCTGTTTGACTCAGGTCTTCCCAAATGTCATAAAGTCTTTTTGGTCCCATGTTAATGTCAGTTTGACTAGTTTTCTGTGCTGAGACAATTATGAGAATTAAACCAGTGTGGAGGTTACAGTGCACTCGTGTGCAGTCCCTCAACAACTGCCTCAGCACAATGACACTATGCGCAGGTTGAATACCAACTGGTTGAATATCTAGCTTGACCTGGAAAGCTCCTCCTATAGCAGAGTTCACCTTGAAGAGGAAAAAAGACAAAAGACAACAATGGTCGCAGTTTTAATTGTACTCGGTTTCACATATCGACAGCATAAAACATGGCCACAGCTTCTGAGTCTGAAAAGTGAAGCGAATGCAGAAGTGCTTTAAAGTGCCATCCTTTTTAATGGCCACCAGATGATGACAGTTATGGCTAAACCGGTCTGATAGAAGTCTATGGGAAAACAGCCCCAAACTTGACCTCAGTAAGCGCTTTTCTGATGATTTATGGCCTCAGTCCTTCATTTGAGGTCATACTGAATAGATTGCTCACAGCCCAAATTGATGTTCTATATAACTTTTAGCAGTCTTAAATTTCACCAGTCAGTAAAGTTAAAATTCCACTCAGATAATTCCTCGACTATTTGCAAGTAAATTGGAAGCATCAGCTTTTTATGATGCAGACTCAAGAACATAAGAACCACACCAAGATCTCAGTTCTTTCAGTCCAAATGAAGGAAAGAGAGAAAACACATGTAAACATCCTTGTTGCCTGCCCTGCCTGTATTCACCTGTTTTCACCCCTTTTGTGCCTTGATTTTTAACTCTTTTTTTTTTGTCCCCAATCTTTGTTTTTTCAGCTAACCAAAAGGTAGATGTGCTCGATATGTTATGTTGTCACGACTGACTACGCTCTCGCTTTGGCTTGTCTGTTGTTTGTCAAGCGTGCATTTTCAGAACATAGTGAATTAAACATTGATAGACTTCCTTCAGTGGGACACTTTCCTGCTGATGGAAGTCATAAAATACACAAAAGGAAACAAATAAAGAAGAAAAAGGTAAAAGGAGTGCTCCTGCTTGCAGACAATAGAGAAGCTCTTGGTCACATGTGTATTCATGTGTGCATGTGCTCATCAAACTGGTCTATTTGTCAGAAAAACTCTGGAGAGACAAAGACAAAAAAGAAAGAGAAGGAAGGAAAGAGTTTTTATGTAACATTCATTCATAACATCCGCAGTTCATATAACATTTATACAACAGCGAAGAAGTCGGAAACATAAACTGGAATAAGAAAGAGAAGAACAAGAAGAAGGGGCATTGGCTTTCTTTCCATTAAAACATCCTTCCATCTTATCTCTTCCGTTCCCATCACTTTCTCTTCAACATTTTCTCTGCTCCTCTTTTCCTTTTTTCCTCCCTCGTCACCCTCCCTGCCATCCATCTCTCAGCTTCTCTTTCACTGCCTGACTCCCCCCTCTTCTTCCTGCTCGCCACACACATACACGAAGGCATGCTGACACTTAAACTAAATGCAATCACACACACCCTATTCCCTTACTCCCTCCTCTCACCACCCACACAGAAACGAGGACACATACAGGCCACAAAACACCATAGACACACTTTTACTCACGCACACACACACAGAGGATCCCCCACACGGAGTACTTTCAGCACTTTCTTCTTTACCATACTCAGCAAGATCAGATGTCAAGTCAACTGACAACACACACAGAGGCTGTATTTTTCTTTTCACCACGCTCTGTTTCCTCTTCCCTCTTATAGAATATATGCATTTTTAAAGCTTCCCTACACACAGACACACACACACACACACACAATTTTGTTGGCTATTTAGAGGAGTGAAAGAGAGGATGGGGCATAAAAGAAAGGCTTTAGGGTAAAAAAAAAAAAAAGAATGTTGCCAAGATATAAAAGGAAAAGAGATGGAGAACATAAACACAGCATTCAGTATTCAGAAAATAAAGACATGATAGCCTAACCTTTAGCTTTACATGTAAGCAAAGAGTAGCTATTAGAGCACGCTTGCAAGACAAAAACTGACTCTGTATTCAACACACACACACACACACACACACACATGCACACACACACACACAGAGAGAAAGAGACACAGAGAGAGTGAAACATGAATAAATGATTTTCATGCACTTACAAAACCACCACGAGCCAAGATGCTCTCACACATATGCGCTCAATGTGTGTTTGCATATTGGCAGCAAACACAGTATACAATACGCATACACGCACACATGCACATACAATTAAATTACATGCATATTTTCCTGCAGGCAGCATATATTGACACAGACATGGACACGCATGCAGAAACGTATGCTTTCCTTATGCTTTATGAGAAATGTTTTGACACTTTATGTATACACAGCGGAAGTGGGGGGACAGTGTATATATTCTAGGAAGCTTTAAGGTACCTCCAAACAGCTGAATGCTAATGCTTCTGAATTCTCTAAAATTTTTATTTATTATTAAATACCTGCTTGTAATCAGATGTGGGATCGTTTAAGAATAGTCACATGCTTTTCTTATGCAGGTGGCATGGATTTTGTCACGGATATTCACATGTACAAAAGCATATCGTATTATTTTCAAATTAGAAATGTAATTTTGGTTTGTTAGTGCCATTGCAGTAAGATCCAAGTTTGAACACCTAGACCCAAAATGTCTTCAGCTTACAGAGCTGCTCTAACCTTCCTACTTGCTATCTCTTTCCTCGTGATTGTTACTGGTGATTATTAACATTTAGATTATCTGGTGCACTTTTCTTTAGTCTTTCCATTGCTTGTTTACCTGATTGCTTGTGCTTCATGTCCCATTTCTTTTCAGTGATTTTGTCGTGTTCCCACATCTCAGCATTTCTGATTAGAATGCAATCAGTAACAGAAAATACGCAGCCATATTCTAAGTAATCAGGAAGAACTAGTTAGCCTTGCCCCTCCATTCACATTGCTGCTCCTATCCAGCAGCAGCTTAAGTGCCTGGCTCAGGGGCACAGTGACACTAGCTGGCGAGGGAATGGAGAGTGGTTTTCATTCATTCGTTCGGCAGCCTTCCAGTGAAAACCACACAGCTTTCACCTTTAGGCAACCGCTGCCCCTGATATATATTTAAGTGCAGGCTGCCTTCAGCTAAACACATACACACGTGCACAAACACACGCTCACACACACAGGGCAACACGGCCACACACCATGTGTACAAGCCAGATTTGGCTTCGTCCTCATGTCTGCCATACGGTTGATTCCTCCCCGCTGTGCACACGCTGCAGGCCAAACACACAGCACTTTTGTGTGTGTGTGTGTGTGTGTGTGTGTGTGTGTGTGTGTGTGTGTGTGTGTGTGTGTGTGTGTGTGTGTGTGGTAGGAGAGAGTGAGAGAAGGAGAGGGAAGCAAATCAAACCAGGAGAGGGAACAGAAATATTCTTTACCAGGAAGAACTGTTTTAAGGGAAAAATTGCTTGTCTTGGACCCATGACCTGTTAACATTAATGTCTTCGTGTGGGGTAAAGTCTTCATCATTGTGCTCTATGTTTGCTTTTACTGGTCGTGTGTGTGTTATGACCTTGATGTGTTGTATATTTTGAGTACTACATGAATTTTTAATAAGCACGCAAGGCTTTAACAATGCCTCACCTAGCCTTGACGCATGTAATGTGAAGCCTGTAATGCAGACAACAAGGTGGCTAAATTTAAAAGCACTCCTTTCTCTCACAAATTATGGCTTTGAGTCACAATTTGTTGCTGTTTTTCAAATCCTTGAAGAGGCTAAAGAGAGAAGACTTGCCCAGACATAGTCTGGAGGTGAGCAGGAAGGTGAGGGAACCAACTGCCTCGCTGGTAATTCATTGTGAATGCCAGTAGGTGTTTTCATCAACCCATATTAATGCATGTGTGGTCAGTTTACTTTTCCCCGCATAAAGCAGTGTTTGATTACCTGGCTCAGCGGAGGATTATAATGAAATGGTAGCATTTGGGAGCTACAGTATTTCATCCGTACAGTGGTAACATTTTTAGTGAAGTAAATCTACAGGTTAGAAAGGAGGATCTTCAGCAGTGGATGAGTTTGAAAAATCAGCTGAAAAATAATGATGTGAATGCACATTGTTTCCACATCTAAGCAGCATTTTCAGACTTAAATCATACTGGCATAAATGTCATGTAGCGGAGCTGCAGATGCTCCTTTATATGAAGCAAGGCTGACTGCACATAGGTGAACTTGGCCACATAGGCAGGCAGCTGATGTAGTGTAAACAGAGCCCAGTGCACATCCACCGTGAACCCTGCTGCCAACATCTGTGTCCATTATGGACTATGTCAGCAACTTAAGCCAGCATAGTGCAAAATGAGACTAAACAGAATAACCAGGTTGTGTCTGTACCGCAGATTGGCTATATTGCTACAGCTGAAGGAGGGGAAAGACCATATTTAAGTGTTTTAATGCAATTTTAGCATTTCATTATTGACAGAAAGCTACATATTCACATGTAAACGGCAACTCTTCTCATTTTCTGCCTCAGTGTGGACATGACCTGTGTGACAGGCCCTTTTGAAACTACATTCTTCCAATGTATTTCAACGGGGAGAAGGATTTTTGTCTACACTGCTTCTGTTGTCAAGGCGTGAACCTAACCGAACGGCAAGTAAAAGCATAACTTACGTGTAAAAGTCCTACCAAATAAAATGTGAAACCCAGTGGATTTCAAACTGCAGAGCGAGTGGAAAAGTGACATTTTTTTATTTTTCAAAAATGAAAAAAAAAACTTCACATGCTTGGACACAAATCAGAGGATAAAAGTTGGTGTTCGTGTAAACAAGAAAAGGGACGGGAAACATTGTGTCCAGGAACACACAAACAACAGATTCAGTTTCATGACTGCTTCACATACTGCCAGAACGTGCTGTGTGCAAAGACCTTGACAAGTCAGTATAAATCTTTATGAACAATTACGCTCCACTAGGCATTTAAATGATAGCCTAATGCCATAAACAGTGGCATACAATAAAGCATTGTTTAAATTGTATATGCAGATCCTTGTGTGGGCAAACGCTAAAGAGCTCAAGAAAGCAAAATCAAGATGCAAACTGCAGAGGAGAATGTGAGGAAAGAAAGAATGAGGGTGGATAGACAGCAGTCTCTGTGAACCTGCATAGACAAGCTCAGTCAAGCTGCTTTGGTGAGAGAGGGAGAGAAAGCAAGGGTGTTTTGACAGCTCGGAGCCATCACAGCAGCAGAAGGCAGTCTGTGTGTGTTAGCATGTGTGTGTGTGCGCGTGCTTGTGTTCATGTGTTTCAGTCTCTGTGGGTGCAGGTGGTTGTGTATCTGTGCACGTACTGTATTGGAGTGTCGTATGTATGTGTGAACGCGTGCACACAAAAGACTAAAGGGAGAAACAGACAGTGACGTTTCTTCTGATTCAGAGACAAAGAGGGGGAAAGGGAAAGAGTAGCAGAAAGGCTGGATGAAGGACAAATAAAAATAAAAAAAAGATGTGAGACAGTATGTGTGTGTGTGTGGTGTATATCAGTGTGAGTATACATATTGATATGTGTCAGGAAGGCTGCTACCAGACCAAAACCCTCTCATTAGAGGGTTGTTGACGAGCAGACTGTTTTTTTTTTGTCGGTTTTTTTTTTACCACTTTTTTTTTCACCTTTTTAACATTATTTCCTCTCCCTTCCATCTCTGTAGACGCAGACAGAACAAGCGTACGTACTCTTTATGAGCCTAGACCTGCTTCACCTTCACACACCTCCACACAGTCACACTGGGCTCTGGCCTGAACAAAAGCACTCTTCAGCAGCTGCCACTAAGCAACTCAGGAGCAGTTGGAGGTGAAATGTTTTGCTCAAGGGCACCTTGACTTGAAGTGAATGCTTTTTTTCTTCTTCTTTTCGTATCTGAAAAGGGGGAGGCCGCTGTTAATTCACCTCACCTGCACTTTTCTAGCCACCCTAAGGACTAGCACTGGTGGCCCTCCAGTTGCAAACCTGCTACTTTTAGCCACTGCCTTTAGGCTGTTGCTGTGGCAGTCGACTGTATTTGCAATTGCTGTATAGCAACAGGATTTTGTGAAGAAAAAAAACATTAAAAATGCGATAACTAATTTTGTTTGAGGACTACAACAGCAATTAGGACATAAGCATACACTGTATATAAAAGATGGTAGCCACTGTCATGCCACCCATCATTTTGTGGGGGAGCTATAACCTAAAGTCACCATCATTTTTTGTTTTTCTATTCTTTTCTTTTCTTCATTTAAGACAGACGTGTGCCTGTTTTAAAGGGGGTAGACCCTGGCAAATGTCAGATAGCACTAACTACAGGGGTTGGACAATGAAACTGAAACACCTGGTTTTAGACCACATTAATTTATTAGTATGGTGTAGGGCCTCCTTTATTGGCCAATACAGTGTCAATTCATCTTGGGAATGACATATACAAGTCCTGCACAGTGGTCAGAGGGATTTTAAGCCATTCTCTTGCAGGATAGTGGCCAGGTCACGACGTGATGCTGGTGGAGGAAAACGTTTCCTGACTCGCTCCACCAAAACACCCCAAAGTGGCTCAATAATATTTAGATCTGGTGACTGTGCAGGCCATGGGAGATGTTGAACTTCACTTTCATGTTCATCAAACCAATCTTTCACCAGTCTTGCTGTGTGTATTGGTGCATTGTCATCCTGATACACGGCACCGCTTTCAGGATACAATGTTTGAACCATTGGATGCACATGGTCCTCCAGAATGGTTCGGTAGTCCTTGGCAGTGACACCCCCATCTAGCACAAGTATTGGGCGAAGGGAATGCCATGATATGGCAGCCCAAACCATCACTGATCCACCCCCATGCTTCACTCTGGGCATGCAACAGTCTGGGTGGTGCGCTTCTTTGGGGCTTCTCCACACCGTAACTCTCCCGGATGTGGGGAAAACAGTAAAGGTGGACTCATCAGAGAACAATACATGTTTCACATTGTCCACAGCCCAAGATTTGCGCTCCTTGCACCATTGAAACCGACGTTTGGCATTGGCACGAGTGACCAAAGGTTTGGCTATAGCAGCCCGGCCGTGTATATTGACCCTGTGGAGCTCCCGACGGACAGTTTTGGTGGAAACAGGAGAGTTGAGGTGCACATTTAATTCTGCCGTGATTTGGGCAGCCGTGGTTTGATGTTTTTTGGATACAATCCGGGTTAGCACCCGAACATCCCTTTCAGACAGCTTCCTCTTTCCACAGTTAATCCTGTTGGATGTGGTTCGTCCTTCTTGGTGGTATGCTGACATTACCCTGGATACCGTGGCTCTTGATACATCACAAAGACTTGCTGCCTTGGTCACAGATGCGCCAGCAAGATGTGCACCAACAATTTGTCCTCTTTTGAACTCTGGTATGTCACCCATAATGTTGTGTGCATTGCAATATTTTGAGCAAAACTGTGCTCTTACCCTGCTAATTGAACCTTCACACTCTGCTCTTACTGGTGCAATGTGCAATTAATGAAGATTGGCCACCAGGCTGTTCCAATTTAGCCATGAAACATCCCACACTAAAATGACAGGTGTTTCAGTTTCACTGTCCAACCCCTGTAGTGTAATTCACTATTATACAAAATTATAAAAACAGGCTAAAAACAACATGTGCAGTACTGTGAAAAGGTCTTGAGCCCTTGACCCCTCATTTCTTTATGTATTGTTAGGAAAATGAGATATAGATGCTGAGATTTACCAAAATGTGCAAACATACATGAAAATACAGTATATAAGGCAAAAACTGAGTTTAAACAATTCTAACCAGCTTTCTTCTTCAACACTCTCACTCTCTCTTTCTCTTGTAATTTCTTTAACTAGTCTTCAGGAATAGTTCTCCAGGCTTCTTGAAGGACAATTAAAGCTCTTCTTTGGGTGTTGGCTGCCTTTTGTTCCATTTTCTGTCAAAATGATCCCACACTGCTTCAAAAATGATGAGGTCCGGGCTCTGGGGAGGTGTTCCATTGTGAGTTGTTCTGTCCAGGTATACTATTGCTGCACTGATCGTGTGTTTGGGATCATCATCAAAATCTGATGGTGCTTTTCTGCATTCATAATTCCATCAATTTTGACAAGATCCCTAACATCGGTGGCTAAAATGCAACTCCAAACCATGACAGAGCCTCCACTGTGCTTTACAGATGGCTGTAGAGACTCTTTGTACCTCTCTCTTGACCTTCTCTGTACATACTGACAATGATTTGAACCAAAAATGTCACATTTCATCCCTCCATAAGACCTGTTGCCACTGATTTTCAGTCCAGTTCTTGTGTAGTTTGGCATACCTCAGTCTTTTCTCCCTGTTTTCCTTCTTTAAGAATGGCTTCTTGACAGCCACCCTTCCACTGAGACCATTTCTGATGAGGCTTCAGTGAACAGTAGGTGTATCTCTCAGGTCCTGTGTCAGGTCTTTGCTAGTTTTTTTTCCCTACTTTTAAGGACATGACCTTCAGATACTGTTCTTCTGCAATAGATAGTTCTATAGGCCTGCCACTTCTTTTGTCCTCCACTTGTCCAATTTCCATATATTTTAAGGACACACTGCACACCATGCAAGTTTTTGGCTAATAGGAATTACCTTGTTGTATAAAAATACTATCTTATGCCTGTCAAACTGTGTTTTCTTTGGCATTTTTATAGATTCAACTAAAGAAATTGGAACAAATTATCAATTTTTTTGCAACAGGCTGCTGGTAACAAAGTGCCTAAAGATAGAATTTTAAATTGGTTCCTTGCTAAGTTGTCTGTTATGTGTAGACACAACACTGGCTCATTCCTTGAGTTAGGTAATTTTTTTATACGTGAATGATTCGTAGGTCAGTGTTAAATGGTTCAACAAACAAAAAACATAACTCTGTAAGTGGTCAGGTAAAAAGACTGGACTGAAAATAAGTGAAAAAGTTCATAAACATGATTTTGGCACATGATTTTCTCAAAATGCTTCTGATGAAAGCAAAGAGAATGAAACAAAAGCGTAAGATTGTGAGCTGAAAACCAAAATTACAGTCTAAATGTTGTCTTTAAGTTACATTCAGCTGAAGGGAACTGCAGAGTGTGGTCATATATCAATGTGGGTTTGTCACCATAATCACCCCGTTTCATATCGTCTACAAAAAAGTCATTAATATATATAAAATGCCTGTTGTTAATGATTCCAGCAGCTTTACAGTTAAGGTTAGCTATTATTTCCTCAGAGCTACTAACTCATATCTGCAGCATTTAAAACATATAGTGCTACATGTGGCACTTGAAGAAGAATCAAACAGTTTTGAGGAAAAAACAGGCGGAAAGATTTATCAGGTTTGCACAAGAGCGTGATTTTTTTTTAACCGACAGTTTGTCTCGTACATGCTCATTGTTTCTCCTTCCTGTTTGCCAGACAGCCAATGCACATGAGTAAACAGGCAGAGTGAATGTTTGCTGTTTAACAAGCGTGCGCGTATGTGTGTGTGTGTGTCAGGGAGAAGATAGTTGTCCTTTTAAGAGGCCAAATGATGGAAGGATTCTAGGTTCGTGTGATTGTGTGTCCATGCTTGCATGTGTGTTAACAATGTACCCTCATGTCCCCTGTGTCAAAGCCTGGCTAAATCAAGTGAACCATGGTGTGTGTGTGTGTGTGTGTGTGTGTGTGTGTGTGTGTGTGTGTGTGTGTGTGCCGTGTGTGCCTGGCCAGATCAATATGAACTAATCAATAGGAGAAGACAGCTAGAAGGACCTTGGGGACTGCAGATACACACCTGGTGTACACACACACACACACACACACACACACACACACACATACAGAGTCTCCTCTTTGTATTCCACACTCAGTTTCTCTATTTATCTTTTCTCACTCCCTTTCCCATATCTCTTTCTCACTCTGTTTCTACATTTGTCTCTTTTTAAAAGATCTTTCCACACGAATTATCTATTTTCTCTTAAACACATTTAGAGCTCTAATCATATAGATAATGTCACTGCCTAATTTTATGTTTTGTTTTGTTCTTGTTCTTCCCTGCATCTGGAGCTTCATATTTATAGATGCACAGAAAATTAAATGTAATACTTAGTTTTATCAGTGACTGTATTCATGCTATGCGGTGTCTTGTTAAAACATAGGCAAATAAAGAGGTTGGTCTATGCCATGCTTTTTTCCTGTAACAAACCTCGTAAGGCGGGTTTGTTCAAGCCTGATCGTATCTGTCAAATCAGAAATGAGGGGTTGATATCTGCAATCGCTCACCTGCTGCCATGCACCTGAATCCAGCCATGTAATGCAATGTGCTGCATTTACGTTGGTCAACAGGTTTGTTAGAAATTGCTTTTATTCGAAGAAGACACAGTCACACCTATGGCCAATTTAGAGTCACCAATTAACCTAACATGCATGTGTGTTTTTGGACTGTGGGAGGAAAGCCGGAGATACCTGGAAAGAGCCTATGCAGGAATGGGGAGTACATGCAAACTCCAAACAGAAAGCCGGCGGCCAACTGATGGAGGAAAACCATGTGAGGTGATCGTGCTAACCACCACACAGCTGTCCTGCCCAATAAGAGAAACTAATAAAAATACGCTGCTCAAAACAACTAAAGGAACACTTTAAAAACACATCAGATCTCAATGGGAAAAAAAATCATGCTGGATATCTATACTGATATGGACTGGGTAATGCATTAGGAATGAAAGGCTGCCACATCATTTGATGGAAATGAAAATTATCAGCCTACAGAAGGCTGACACCCTAAAATCAAAGTGAAAAAATGATGCAGCAGGCTAGTCGATTTTGCGGAAAAGTCATTGCAGCCACTCAAAATAGTAGTCAGTCATTTGTATGGCCCCCACGTGCTTGTGTGAATGCCTGGCAATGTTGGGACTCCTATTGAGACAGATAGTGTCCTGGGGGATCTCCTCCTGGATCTGGACCAGGGCATCACTGAGCTCCTGGACAGTCTGAGGTGCAACCTGGCAGCGTCAGATGGACTAAAACATAATGTCTCAGAGGTGTTCTATTGGATTTAGGTCAGACGAGCATGGGGGGCAGTCAGTAGTATCAATTCCTTTATCCTCCAGGAACTGCCTGCATACTCTTTGCAACATGAGGCTGGGCATTGTCGAGCACCAGGAAGAACCCAGGACCCACTGCACCAGCGTACGGTCTGACAGTGGGTCCAAGGATTTCATCCCAGTACCTAATGGCAGTCAGGGTGCTCTTACCTAGTCCACCACCAAACTGGTCATGCTGAACAATGTTACAGGCAACATAACGTTCTCCATGGCTTCTCCAGACCCTTTCACATCTGTCACATGTGCTCAGGATGAACTTGCTCTCATCTGTGAAAAGCACAGGGCACCAGTGATGGACCTGCCAGTTCTGGTATTCTATGGCAAATGCCATCAGGCTCCACGGTGCCGGGCAGTGAGCACAGGGCCCAGTAGAGGACGTCAGGCCCACAGGTAACCCTCATAAAGTCTGTTTCTGATTGTTTGGTCAGAGACATTCACACCAGTGGACTGCGGGAGGTTATTTTGTAGCTCTGGCAGTGCTCATCATGTTTCTCTTTGCACAAAGGCGCAGATACTGTCCTGCTGATGGATTAAGGACCTTCTGCAGCCCTGTCCAGCTCTCTTAGAGTAACTCCCTGACTCTTGGAATCTCCTGCATGCTCTTGAGACTGTGCTGGGAGACACACTGTTAAAAAAAAAATCTCGTCAAATCATGGAAGAGCAGAGCAGAGCCGCTACTCCTCCACATTGACAGGAGCCGGATGAGGTGGTTCGGGCGTCTGAACAGGACGCCTTGTGCTACCAGGAGGAGGCCCTAGGGCAGACCCAGGACACGCTGGAGAGATTATATCTTTATACACCTCAGCGTTCCTCCAGATGAGCTGGAGGAGGGAGCTGGTTAGAGAGAGGTCTGGGCTTCTCTGTTTAGGCTGCTGCCCCCACACTCAGCCATGGATAAGTGGAAGAAAATAATACATTTCTTCCCCACAATTTTGCTGGTGAAAATTTCCATGGTGACACAACAGATCAGTTATTTAATGAACAAATCCATGTGAAATTACAGACATTTTTTGTGTCATTATGCACTCAATACATCAGATTTCCGATAAGTATTTACATCATTAAACTAGAACTTAACTGTTTTATCTTTAAAATAAACATGACATATTTATGAAATTAAGTTACACTTGTGACTGTATTTTTACATTCAACATGTCAAGTCTATTTTTGTGATTTTATTGATATTGCACATATTTCAAAATAACAGGCAAATTCTGTAAAAATTTATAGAAAAAAAATGTTAAATTGCAGTTTTTACAGTATACAGCAAACCTTCTGGCAATGGCATGTATTGATGTGCCAACCTGGAGGAATTGGCCTACCTGCACAACCTCTGTAGGGTCCAGGTAGCGCCTCATGCCACCAGCAGTGACACTGACCAAATGCAAAACTAGTGGAAAAACCTGTAAAACCATTCTTGTTTTGGGGGGGTTGCCTCATTGTTGCCCCTCTAGTCCACCTGTTGTTAATTTCATTGACACCAAAGCAGCTGAAACTGATTAACAACCCCCTCTGCTACTTAAGGGACCAGATCAATATCCCAGAATTTTAATTGACCTGATGCTACGGTCTGATTCAACGGTGCATTTAAAAGCATGATTCAAACTGCATTTTATAATATTCAAAACCTTACAGCCTTACTTTGTTTCCATACATACTGGACAAATGCAAACTGCACGAAAAATGTCCAACGTAAATCTCTTTTTCCCTCATAAGACTTCTTACACACACACACACACACACACACACACACACACACACACACACACACACACACACACACACAACAATCAAAAGCCCCATATTTCTTATAAAGTGTGAATCAAGCTTTTACCAAATCCTGACTTGACAGGCTGGTTATCAGCAGGAACATTACAGCTCTGGTGGACACTCTTGAGTCTGAGGCACTTTCAGTTAAATTCGCTCAGCATGCAAATTGGGAAACTGTAATTCATTTACAGGGAGATAAGAGCGCTACTCTGTCTCAATAATTCCTTTATACACTGAATATTAAATAACTGTTTGATGGAGATTTTCTTAGGGTTTGAAGGTTTGAATGTCCAGGGTTAATTGAATTAAACAGGGATAGACCCATACTCTAAGTTCAACCACTTTAGACCTTCCTAGGCTACTTTTTAAGAATTTCCTTGTGCTTGGATCACTTTAGGCTTCCTTTTACTTTTGATCATCTTGGTCATTTGCTGTATCATATGATTTAGTATCCCTGCTTTTTTGTTTAATGACAGCATTCACTTGAGCTTTCCACTTTGTGCACTACCAGATAACCCATGGTAAGATCTCCCTGAGCCTGGCTTTCCTCAGTCTTCATGTGCACCTATAAATATGTCATAAGGTTGTGATGGCTTTGGAGGAAGCATGACAATCCTTCTTTACCATTGTCACAGGGTTCTTGCAATGCTTTAGGAATTTGGAATAGTTTTTTTTTTTAATGTACACCATGCCCCCAAAGATATGAACACGATTGCTGTGAAGATGGGGAGTGCTGCGTCTCCTCAGTCGGGGACGCAGTCCGGTCGGTGTAGGTGTTCAACTCCAGAGTAGCAAAACATCCCCAGATTTTAACATTCACTCTGGGCTTGATACACTGCTGTATCATTATGAGAGTGAACCCATCTGTCACTGCCTTTAGTCTCAAGATAAACATGGATTCACCACTCAGTCGGACTTTTTTCCAGCGAAATGCCGGTCTGAGCCCATCCCAAGCCTTTGCCTTGTGTCCTCTTCTGAAAAGTGGTTTAGAGGCTGCTGCTCATCCTCTGAGACTGCTACTAGACAGGATTCTTTTGACAGGACTTTTGCACATAGCTTGCATTCTTTATTTAGTGGATTCTCTATATTTGATGCAGCTTCTTTTTCTGTCTCTTAGTGAACTAATCTTGATGTATTGATCTTCTGCAGACGTGATGGCTTTGTGTGTGCCTGATCATACAGTGGAAGCGGTTTCTGCAAAGCGTTTTAGAGTGCCATAAACTTGCTATTTAGAAGCCTTCAGTGCAGGTGAGAAAGCCCCTCTTAGAATAAATACATTTAATTCCTTTCTCAGTGAGAGCCAGTCAATCCCAGCAGTGCTGACTTTACTTTAACAAGAACATTAACGGTCCCAGTCTGCGAAGGCAATTTGCCATACATCTGAGTCCAACCCTTATCACGATGTGCAGCATTGAATGGCTACTGCATGCTCAAAATGTGTGTTAACAACTGCATGCATTTTTTTTTCTTCCATTAGAGAGGGGAAAGCTCATGATACCAGCCACCTCTGATTGGGGTTGTAGGTTTTATCGAGGTCACAAATGTGAGGAAAGCCTGTGTCTGTCAAACCGGGCTGATACTCCGCACGCCTCATGTTCAAGTCTGAGGAGATTTGTTGCATTTTTATTTTTCAACCTTGAATTTTCATGGCTGTGGCACCAATATAGATTTTTGGATCTCAACATGATTTTGCCTTCTGGTGAAAATCTGCCCACACTCCAAGACACTTGCTTGAATCTTTTTTTTTTTTTTTTTCACAGCTGAAAAAGCCTTTTTAACTCTCTGCGCTACTGGCTTTTAAAACATACCTTTTAGGGACATTTAGCATGTAGAATTGCATATTAAGGTTTTAAAGCTCACCATTTCATGTCATGTCATTTCCACATTGTTAAATACATATTTCACTGACTGCCATAGTGGTAACAGCTGTTCCTTCTATAAGGCAGGCGATTCAACTCCCTGTCCAGACCTCTTGGGATGTTTTTTCTGGTGTTTCTGTTTACCTTTCAGCATCTTCCTCCTGCCCTCTTTTGCCCTTTGAAGGATTCTACCCCAAAAATGTCTCTGAAAAGTCATTTTAATGTAGTGAAATCTGTTCCATTGCACAGTGTTCCCTGTCAAACACGTGTTAAACCCTCTCGACTGTTGCTGCAGTTTCCTGTCTCCCTTTCTGCCCGTTTCCCTTGTTTGAGGAAAGGATGACAAATTTTTAAAGAAAAATAAAGAGAAAGAAAAAGTTTTCCCTTTATTGATGCTTGAATGACAAGCTCAACTGACAGGAAGGTACGGAGAGCTGGAAGAGAGGAACACACACAAAGCGAGTGTCTATGCACATGCATTATGCACACGAGCCTTCAATCACACGTATGCAGGAAGACAAGCACACCACACCACCCACGCTACCAACACACTGTCTCACCTGACAAATTAGAATGAGTGCGAGCCTGTTGGTTTTTGACATTGCAGGTATCTGTCACATTTCTGTCAGAGCTTCACGTGGTTTCACATCAAGACAAAGAAAGCTAAAAAGAACCCACGTGTCATTCTTCTCTCCCTTCTCTCTCTCTCGTTCTTTCCCTCCGTCCATCATTTCCTTCCTGTCGTTCTCCGCGAGGAGCTGAAATAGGGAGCAGAAGTCGGCATCACATGCTGCATAATTCTCAGTCTTCCAATTGTAATTGCCAAGGCTTTCATAAAAGATTCAGCGACGATGTCCATGGTTTGATTTTGAATAAAGCAGCATCTTATGTTTAAAATGAAAGATTTAGTGTGTTGTTTTCTAATCCAGTCTGCTGGAGCTGTCATTTTGATGCACAAAATAGGGCAGAATGGCTGATGTGTCAAGTGTAACAACAATGATAATTTTCTTAACATGGCTCACACTAAAGGATCTCAGTATGCTGCTATATGAAATCTCGGTGCCATGTATCCGTAATGGCGGTGAAGGCGACTGATAACAGACCGAAGAGGCTGCCTAATCAGCAAAGACCCTTCAGCAGTAAATGACCTGATAACAGCAGGTGGTAGATTAATGAAAAGTTGAACTCCCAGAGGATCTAAGATTGAAGAGTGATTTATTGTTTTAGTCACTGTAAAATGATTACCAAACGTACAAAATCCCCCTTTTCTCAGTTTTCTCAGTTTCTCAGAGTGGAGTGGCATGAATTATTGGAAGCATTTATTGTCCCCAGAGGATTTATTAAAATGTAGCAGTGTGCTACAGTACTGTGCAAAAATCTTGAGTCACCCTTCCATTTCTTTATATTTTGCCAGGAAAATGGGAAGTGGATGGAACAATTCGTTGAAACGTGTTTAAACATACATGAAAATACAGCATTTAAGGCACAAACAGAGTTTGTACAATTCTAATGAGCTTGAAAGTCAATATTTGGTGTGACCGTCTTTATTCCTCAGCACAGCCTGAACTTTCTTAGGCAGCTTTCTTATAATTTCTTTAAGTAGTCTTCAGGAATCGTTCTCCAGGCTTCCTGAATGACATTCAAAGCTCTGCTTTGGATTTTGGCTGCCTTTTGTTCTGTTCTCTGTCATGATGATCCCACACTGCTTCAATAATGATGAGGTCTGGGCTCTGGGGAGGCCAATCCATGACTGATTTTTGTCATTTTCTTATCCAAGTATGCTTTTACTGCATTGACAGTGTGCTTGGGATCACTGTCATGTTGAAAGATTAAGCTGTTGCCAATCCAGATGGTTTTGCATGGTGGATCAAAGTCTGACGGTACTTTTCTGCATAAATAATTCCAGCATTTTTGACAAGATCTCCAACACCGCCGGCTGAGCTGCAGCCCCAAACCATGACAGAGCCCCCACTGTGTTTTACAGATGGCTGTAGACACTCACTGTTGTACCTCTCTCCTGACCTCCTCCATACAGACTGGCAATGATTTGAACCAAAGATTTCAAATTTGGATTAATCACTCCATCAGACCTGTTGCCACTGGTTTTCAGTCCAGCTCTTGTCTAATCTAGCATACCTCAATCTTTTCTTCCTCCTTTCTTGACAAGGATTCTTCTTATTAATACTTAAGAAGTCTTGCCCAACAATAAATGCTAAGAATAATTTTTACCAGTGAGTGCCTGTATTGTTTTTGTTTTCCTCAGAGGAGTAATGGGATCCTCTGTGGTGATCCCATTATTTTACCTTTAGGACCTCTAGCAAATTATACCTTAATCAGTCGATGAACTCATAATCAAAGCATACATTTGTTGAAATCCAAGAGAAAATGAATTAAAAAACAAAACTAAGATGACCACTGCAGACATGAAAAGCTAGATGTGTGTTTTCATAGCAGTTAAAAGCACAGAACCATCTCTGTCTGGAGAATCTGTTCCAGCAGAAAAAGATAATCAAGTTCATTTGTTAAGAAGGGTTTTCAAAAATTAATCACTGATAGGTTGGATGATGTCAGTATTCCTTCTTTTGCTGTAAAAGTTTGATTTTCAGAAGTGGAAGAAAAAAATTTTTTTGACCTTCCCCTAGAGTCTTACCGTTGTAGAAAAGCAGCTCATTCCTTCGAGAGGAATGTGAAGCAGAGGTGTGTGTGTGTGTGTGTGTGTGCTGTGTGTGTGTGTGTGTGTGTGTGTGTGTGTGTGTGTGCCTGGTGTCCAACTGAAAATAATTAGCTGGTCTGCTGGGCAGAAAACACAAGACTTTTTACATAAGTACTTTTAATATATATGTGTGTGCATATGTGTGTTGTTGCCAGCTGTTGTTACGGTTTAGGGAATCTTGTATTTTGGAAGAGTTTTGGTGTGTGTGTGCGAGTGGGTGTGTGTGTGTGTGTGTGTGTGTGTGTGTGTGTGTGTGTGCATATGCGTGCGTGTGTGTGTGTGTCTGTGTGTGCCCAGACGGTATTTTAACATGGCTAGCCGACTTCTTGCAGCCCACAGTTAAACAGTGACTCACAGATTCCTCTCTCCCTCTCCCTCTCCTTCTCTTTCTCACCAACCTCAACTTTTTCTCATCTGTTTCTTCCCCTGTTCCTCTCCTCAATTTTTACCACTTCCCTACTTTTCTATCCTCCTTTCTCTGCATTACTGCCTTGCCTCTTTTCCTCTCTGCAGGTTGGGTGCTGACTACAGCAGACTGTAGGACAGAGGTGCTTTTTTCCTCCGCTCCTCTGCCTCTTCTCTGACTATGCCAGCTCCAAAACCAGTAAGTTACAATAAGACCACACCACCCCCCGGCTCTTTTCCTGCTATTTTTACTGTCAGGTTTTAAATGTTAGGTGCACTGCTGTTTATGTGGTTGTAATTACACTAGTTTTAGAAGAACAGTAACACAGTTTTTAAAACCTTTAAATGTTGACTAATGCTGGTTCTGAGAAGTGTGTACAGTATGTGCATGCATGTCTAAATCAAAAGCAATGCCAAATGTTCTTGACTGGAGCTGATGATAAAAAAAAAAAAGTTTCCTGAAGCACATAGAGACACTCAGCCCCTGAGGGCCCCTGGGACTTCAAAGAGCCGTCTACTGTGCCTCAGCGACACCTCAACACCAGGTGCTGCAGAGAGGAGGAAGGAGGGAGGGATGGTGGGCAGAGAAATGGGAAATGGTGAGGGGGTAAAAAGGGAGAAAGATAAGAAGGGAGCACAAAAGGAAAAAGAGATAAAGTCAGAGGTGAAAGGAGAAAGGGAAAGGTAAGAGGAGAGTGGGAAGTAGTGAGGTGAGGAGACAGGAAGGAAATGGAATAAGGCTTTAAAATAAGTTGACAAGAAAAGAAGAAAAAAAAAGGCGAGGATGAAAGATGACCAGCAGACAGGCAGAGATCTAAAAACAGGCCAGAAAAAAAGACAGACAGACAACACAGCAGACGAGAAAGACAGACAAGGAGCTGTTGCAGCCAAAGGCATGTGGGGGAGGGCAGTAACACTCTGCTGCTAATATCCCCGCTGCTTTGTTGTGAAGAACCCCAGTTCGCCTTTTAATGGCGAACTATTCCTTTAATGATAGCAGTAAAACACTCTCGCACACATACATAATACCGTTCCTCTCTCCGCCTGACAGGAAATGTGGTTCAGAGCACAACGTGACAAGTCACAGTTCAACTTTTACAACTTACAGGCCAAACGCACACACCACACACACACACACACACACACACACACACACACAACCCAGAATTCAAAAGCAAAACAGCACTATGAATAGTATGAAAAGGTTCTCTCAGTGACCTATATGCAGCAGAAATGTTAGTTTTGTCTAATTTTAAGTGCCTGTAAGTTTTTGAATTAACTTGTTCAGGAGCTGTCAGTCATGCAGGCAGGCGCGATCTGTGAGGGTGAACAGAGAATCACACTGACAGGAAGCTACAGTATGTTCTTTACATGAAGTCCTTTTTATCCTGGCTCCCTACAGTGCACACATTCTTTTGCTCGAGTGCAACGCTGAACCTTCAGCATCCGTAGCAAAGTGAAAACCTGACCGTGGTGGGGGTGGTGGCAGTGCCTTGCTCAACCCTTTGTGATACGCATCAACATGGATAAGCAGAGTTTAAAAAGCATAGCAGCAGCAGCTTTCAGCAAAGTAAGTTTTAAATTCCTGTGTGTTAGCCATGTGGGCCAATCATGTCAGGACATTTGGTTTTACTGCCTAAAGAGATCTTGGCAAAAGATCAGAGATTTATTTATGAATATGGAAAAAAAAATTTTAATTTGTGAGCTTTTATGCAGTATTATTATATTTTGACAGAACCAGTCTAGCTGCTCTTTATTGTAAGCTAAGTTGTATTGCAACCTAAGGTACAAACCATTTGCTGCTTTTTGAGATGGATTAAAAACGCCAAATTATGCAAGTCATGTTAAAAAAAAAACTGAACCAAAACTGCAGGAAGAGGGGCAGTTTTGCTTGCTATGAACTTGTACAATTGTTACAAAAGGGAAGCGCAACTGTCCTTAAGAAGATCATGCGGTCTGAAAGATTCAGTGGAAGTGAGCTCATATGTTAGCTTTTACACCAATCCTGATTATCTTCTTGCACACCAGTTCATTGTCTATGAAAGCATTGGTAGCACCTGTTTTTGCACCATATGCATAAAGTGATATGTCATGCCAATAACCACATAATGCTGAACATCCTGCATCTAAACTCACTCAGCTCTCTCTGTTCAAAATGCAAATTGAAAGTGCATTTTGCACAATAACATTCGTGTCTGTAGTTTTCTCACAGATTGTTGATGGATTTTTTTTTCTTTTTTTCCATTTGAGAAGAAAACCTTCAATATTTTAAAGTAGGAAGGCCTGGTGCCTCTTAGTTCTTCTGCACCACCTCCAAGGACTCACAGCAAAACAGTGAGGAGCACGCAGATGTGAGCCTGCCTAATGTTAAAACATGACAGCCCTTCACTTTGTTGACATGTCCCCAGTAGCACCAGCACCACGGCTCAGGAGCAGACTCTGACCTTTGACCTCGCTGTGGAGTGTAGTAGAGGGGGAAAAAAAGAGATTTTCCCTGTAGGGATTAATAAAGTATCACATTATCATTTGAATGTAGCTGATTGCATCTTCGTCAGTCTACGTTTTCAGCCCGCCGACCTTTCTGTAGAAATGCATGATATGACCTTGTCTTTCGTATCTGTTCAGGAAAGGTCTGCACACCCAAATGTCAAATGATAAAGAAACAATTACCTATGCTGTACATCTCCCACTTCTATTCATTAAACAGTGTTCAAGCTACAGTTTATTACAGTGTCACACCTCTTTTACTTTACTCCTGTCTTCATGTCATCTTGCTGCAGCATGTACAGACTCCAAAACTAATGCAGACATTAAGCACAGAAATGCTCTTTTTCTGGTAGATTTAAAGCAATATTAATGTAGAGGCAAATTACATCAGCAACAGTAGCTCATAGGCCCTGTGTGTCTGTGGCTGAGGAACAGGTTTGAGATGCTTCTGGGACAAAGCTGTTCAAAATGTCACAGACACGTCTTTTACATCTCAGTGTGCACTCGTTGCAGCGTTATTGCACAAGACCAAAGGCCAGCTAAAGCAAACTTAAGAAACAGCAAACACTGGCATTCTGTGTGTGTGTGTCTCTTTCCTTCTGTCTCTCTCTGTCCCTGTGGTCAACAATCCCTCTGCTGGCCTTTATCCCCAAATCCCCATGGACAGAGAGTCAGGGGAGAGAGAATGCTTAAATGCTTTGAATGATGGTGTGGAATGCTAAAAAGCAGTCTCTGTGTGAGCGAGCATGTGTGTGTGTGTGTGCATGTGTGTGTGTGGTGGTGGTAAGGGGGGGAGCAAAGCGAGGAGGGAGAGGGGTCGCTTGCCTGGTCTAGGATCTGGTATGCGTGACTGAACAAGAGGAGGGAAAAGAGAGGAAGAGAAAGGGGAAAAAAAAAAACCACCAAAACCTGCCTTCCTAACTTCTAAAGGCAGACAATGGCTACTGACTGGCCTGGCAAGCCCTGTATATGTGTGTGTCTGTGTGTGTGTGGTGTCACTTCACACACAGGACACGTCCTGATGGAAAGCAGAGAAGGAGATCTGCTCTAACCAACTTTTAGATCTCATTATGCTGCACATGCAGCTGCACAGACGCAACTCTGCCACATGTGAAATAAAATACTGCATAAAGGACCAAAACTAATACCCCAAACCTTCCATTTAAACCAGGAAATCCACCAAATTCAACCCCGAAACCCTGAGAGTTACACGTGGAACTGAGTTAAGCTAAACACCTTTTGGTAGCATTAGAGGATAAGAAAAAAACAAAACAAAACAAAAACCTGACGTTTATGATTAGAAAAAATCAGCAGGGTAGAACAGTTTCCTGTAATGAACGCCTTGGTGATAATTAATTACACAGGCACTGGCAGCCAAATCAAGACGGCAAGCATCCATTTTGAATCTCCTCATAAATAATAAAACAACACAAGAGAAAAATTTTTCAGCCCTTTTGAGAAGCAAGACAGGACTGATGAGGGACAATGCTCAGAGATGCGTGGGCAATTATTGGGAGCAAAGAATGAAAATCAAAGAAGTCATTGTCTTAAATGCCCCTGAAAATGGAATTTATCTTTGTAGGACAAGACCATAACAGTTGTGACTGTCTTTAAGGGAAACAGGATTAAAATACCATGTGGGTATTTATATATATATATATACCCTCCAAAAAAAACAAAACAAGGAAGAAAAAAAACAGACAACAATGAAGTGCTACACCTACACAAAAGTAATCCACACCGCTCTCTTTCGTTCATTATATAAATATCTTTAATTGTTTTAACCGTAAGAATATAAAACAATTTAATTTTGGGATTCTGCATTTTTTTTCTTTACAAACACATAATATACAGTACATCTTTTTATTGTCAAACACACACACACACTCACACACACAGCTTTTTCAGCAGGACGCACATCCGTAGATTAATTTTCTAGCAGGTCATTGCATTACATTAAAACGTGCGCACACTGGCGTCAGTGTGCGTGCACGTGTGTGCATGTGTGTATAGCCTAAATGCATGTGTGTGAAACAGAGAGAGAGAGAGATGGAGAAAAGCAAGGTGGAGGGAGAGAGAGAGAGAGAGAGAGAGAGAGAGAGAGACGCATTCCACTTGTAACCGGAGACGGAGGAGAGAGAGAGAAAGAAAAATAATCGATTACTCCTTATTCTAAGAATGTCTCAAAATGGATTCGGGGTATTTTTATTCAGGGAGAAGACGGGTGAGAGATGGTAGGAAAAAGAAGAGGAAAAAAAAGGATATCCATACCCTTTTCCTCCTCCTCCTCTTCCTCCTCTCTCTATACACCGGTGAGAGCAACATGAATATGCATGTGTAGGTATAAACGTGGGAAAATAAAAGCCACGACACAAACCCTGATTTGTTTCCACGAATAAAGGCTAAGATATAGAAATCACTTCAATTTGAAGTACGACGCTCTGAGCAACATTCACTGACATTTATCTCCACCAGCATCCCTTACAGCAAAATACCTACAGCCTAATAATCCTGTAAGGACATACACTGGGTTTAGTAATGGTCAGATCATACCTTTATCATGCATCTAGCATTACAGGATCACTACAGGTATAGGCTTACGATCTCGTCTCCTTTATATTGGTCAAAGCTTGAATGCAATGCATCTCTAAAGGGTGTAAAGTTGGACTTTATCCATAAAAAATAAAAAGGAAGCAATATAAAAAGCTCTTGCACTCAAGCAGGTTTTTATGTATTTTGCATAAAGCGACGTTCTCTCGCACTCTGGATTCGGCAGCTTTGCCTTTCCTTTCCCTCTCTTGTCTCTCTCTGGCAAATTGCTCCTGTTTATGGGGGTAAATTAACAAAGGTAGTTAGATTGTGTCCTGGTCTCCTTTCTCTAGCTCTACTCAGGGAAGGAGGGAGGAAGGGAAGGAGAGAGAGGGGATGGAGGGATGGGGGAGGGGGCAGACACAAGTCCCTTTAGGCACATTTTCTCCCAGTCTCTCTTTCCTTCTTGTTTAACAGTATACACCCTTTGAAAATAACCACATACGAGGTAGCCAAATGTTCTTTTTTTAGTTTTTTTTTGTTTGTTTGTTTGTTTGTTTTAGGCGTGATGGCTGTAGCGGAGAGTAGTCATAAATGTCTCAGACTCACTGGAAAAATAAAAGTCCCACAATGAAGTTTTAAAACCTGTCTTTGACTTTAAGGATGGGTGCGAGTTTCACGTCCAGAAATTTATGGAAGCAAGTGTCAGGAAGAGAAGTTGATTCTTCTATTAATAAAAAAAAAAAAAAAAAAAAAAGAAAGACAAAAAGACCTGATTGGAAACAAAATCTGGAAAACAAGCTGAAATTATTCTAGTCAAAAGTCCAATTTTTATGATGATATTAAAACTCGATTTGAGAGCAAAACATTTTGTTAACAAGGGTTTTCATGAGCTCACAACAAAAGTTTTAATTGCTTTCTGCCACGCAGAATATTGAGTCACACACTGACTTAAATCCTGCAAGGCCAACAGAAAGAAAAATTAAACATCTGAGCATAAATCCTGGTCACATGGGAGAAGCACACCTTACACAGAAGGGATAAAGGAAGGATTTCTCTTTTTAAATAAAAGAAATTCCTCTGCCCATACATCCCTCCCTTTTTCCTGCTCTGTCCCCATCCAAAAAAGAAAAATAACACACACTCCAAAAGACAAGCATTTCCAATCACCTCACTTTCTCACTCTCTGTCATCTGCCAGAGTCCCAGGTTCAACACTTTAAGGCAGGGGAGCTGTGTGATCCTCTCCAGTCCCCTCTTGGTGATCTTGGTACATCCATACAGGTCAATGCCGACCAGCTGGGTCAGGTGGTCCGCTATGAGCTCCAGCCCTTTGTCCGTGATGCGCACGCACTGTCCAATGTTAAGGGTCCTCAGCTCGTGCATCTGCCTCACCATCCGGTTTATCCCGTCGTCAGAAATGTGACACGAGCACAGGGACAGGGACTTCAGCTGGTACAACCCCTGTGCGATGTACGCCAGGGTCTGATCCCCTATCTTGTCACAGAAGGAAACATCAAGCCCAGAAAGCCTTAGGGTGCCCATGGCAAGGTGCATGGTCCCTGTGTCACTTATGTTGTCACAGGAGCGTAGGTTGAGGCTCCATAGGGAGGTCATGTGGGAAAGGTGGATCATCCCTGCGTCTGAGATCCCCCCACAGAAGCTCAGGTTCAGTACCCGGAGCTTGGTCAGCCCCTTGGAAATGTGTTTGAGTGACAGGTCCGTCAGTTTCTGACAGTCTTGGAGGGTCAGGTACTCCAAGTTCAAGCAGCCCTCCGCTGCGCTACGGGTCATGCCTGCCAAATGTCCAATCCCCACATCTGAGACATGTCTGCAGGACCTCAGATTGAGGCTCTTGAGTCTATGGAGGCCCCAGGCTATTAACAGAAGCCCAGTGTTGGTGATGTTGCTGCAGCCACCAAGCTCCAGCACCTCCAGGTTCTTCAGGTACTGAGCAATCCTGCCTAGACTAGAGTCTGTTATTTGCTTGCACAGACTCAGGTTCAAAACCCGAAGTGATGGGATCTCCTGCACAAATGCATGGCCCAGCCCGTTATCCGTGAGGTTGTAGCAGCCGGACAGATTGAGGGACTCGATGTTGGGCATTCCCTGGATGACATAGCTCAGGCTGCGGCGCAGAGATAGGATCTGGACCCTCCGGATGCCCCTGGCCTGGAGGCTGGGGAATAAGGAGGGATTCGCCCGGCGGAGGTGCAGCTTGGCTTCCACCCCCCTCCACACTGACTTGTGGTAGGATGCGTCCCTCCAAGCGATACACACTTGGGCTACCCTGCCTTTGTCCCTCACATCCAGATAACTGAAAATCATTGCCAAAATTTCTGGGAAGAGGCACGAAATGTGCGTCTCCATTGTTTTTCAAAACCCAGGCATATAAAAATTAATACTCCACACCTCCAAGGCTGAAAAAAAGAAGGACCGGACTCAATCACACCCTCCTCTTGCAATAATGCAAAAGTAGCAACAGTCCCAGCTATCCACAGAAGTAAAAAAAGAAACAGGAGTTGTGTGTTTCTCTTTTTTTTCTCACACTGAACTGTGCAAAATCGATCAAACTCCCTCCAGTGCCACGTGATCCGGTCTGGTTGCGCAGTAGGATTCAAATGTATTAAAAAAGAAAAAGAAAAAACAAAAAAAGAGCGTTTATTCCTGCCTCAAACCCTCTCTCCGCCAAAAGAGGAGGAGAGGGGGCGAAAGGAAGAAGGAGGAGGAGAGGAGGAAAAGCGTCAATCCTTCCCCCTCGCTCCCTCTCTCAGACGACGCTTCCTTGTATTATATCTACAAAAAGCCTTCCTCGCTCCGCCGTGCGGGGATCCAGACGGTCATACATTTCAGAATAAGAAAGTAAAAACAAAACCAACTCGCTCACCGACACATATTAAGAAACGACCCCATGGTAGAAAAGCAAAAAAGACAGAGTTAGAGTGGCTTTACAAGCAGAGTGAGAGAGAGAGAGGGGCGTCCTGGGCTCAAAGCCTTTGTCTGCTCTTTTCAAACCGACTTGGCAGGGACCCCGGCACTCTAGCTTTACGGAAGGGGTGGAGGGAAGTAATAATATCACCCATGTCTGTTTAAAATATATCCAACAACAAGCAGCGTTACTATGAGGGTTTTAATAGTACTCTAAAATGCTGAAATATATGTGCAAATATTTAATAACAAATGTAGAGTGGAATTAATTTGTTGTTTTATCGGCCCACCCCTACCCCCTCCGTGTCACAGAGTTGGTTTGTCCCGCCTCAGCTGGAACGGTGCGAACAGTTTCCCTTGGAAACCAACTTCTTACAATTCAGTTCACTTTGGGCTTTAACCCTTTGAGCGGACCACACAGGAAACGCAGGGAAGCCAAGTGGAGAGGCTCCTTTCAGTCCGCTAACTTGGCATGAACGTTCAGTATTTTTATTCTGATTTTGTTGTTATTATTGTTGTTGTTGAGGAAACGCAACTAGAGCGTTTCCACAGCGGCCCGGAACGGACAGACGCGTTCTTTGTCTTTTTGTAAACAGCCCCTCTCTGTCCACTCTCTTCCAACATTTACTTTATTGCAAAACCAGAAAATAAATGTACTTTTCCAGAGACGATCAATCAACATGTCATCAGTCAAATATTGGAAAGATTAACTGCGGCTGCAATAAAACAAAACTGAGCTTATATAATATTTTATATAATGCCGAAAACAATGTACAACCCGTAAGTAAAAATCCCTTTTAATTAATTTCAACATGCTTTATTGGCTTGGTATTTGATAGAAAGTTGCCAAAGCCTTAAGACCACATCAGAGTTTGTGTCAGTGTGTGGGTCCCTCCCTCCCTACAGACGCAACACACACACACACAAGGTTGCAGCTTTACAACCACTTTTTATAACTAAAATGCCTGCAATATACAAATACACAAGATACATTAAAGTTGGGACATAGATTACTATGGTGATAAAATACTCTATAAAGTGTAAAAAAAAATAAATTTCTTCCTCTCATGTGTCTCTCATAAAGAACCAAACTTTGAAGCTGTTGTCTCACATCTGGCACTGGTTATGTTTTGATACTTGAATAATCAAAGAATTATTTTAGTCTCAGCTGATGGCACTGGGGATATATCAGTGTGTATGAGTATCAGTAAAAGATTTCTATATATAGATACTTTCTAATATTGCTCATTCAGTGTATCAGACCATAAAAAAGATCAATTATAGCAACAAAGGTAGATTTTTTAAAAAGGTGTATCTTTTTTCACTCAACCTTTATTCATCTTAACCTCTTTTTTTTTTGGATCAAAACAAGTTCCTCAATTTTTATACCACCTAACCTCTTAATTTGAGTGAAGAAGCTGTCACCTGCACTAGTCCCGATTGAGGCTGCTGCAGAAACCAAACTGCATCAAAAACTTAAAGTGGATAAGGACAGGAAATGATTATATTATTAGAAATACTAGTATTTCAGTATTGAAAATTCTGTAGCCTATATGACATCTTTGAAACTATTTCTATAAATGAAATAGACTAACAACAAATCCAAATATGATTTGGATAAGTAAACCTTGTTAGCGATGTTAAACTCGAGAGGTGCCATTGTAAGTGCTCATGAGGGCATCTTCAAAGTTTAGCAACTGCAACAAAGTGCCAACAATTTGGATGGATAAAAAAAAAATCCGTAGAGAATTGCAGGAAAGTGACAGAGTGTGTTCTTCTGAAACACTCACTCTGCATGCACACAGCAAGACGGAAAAAGAGAGCTGCTGTGCTGCAGCTCGGAGCGGCATGCATGTGATTACAATATGAAAGATTTGTGGATATTTCTTGCTTTGTCCGTGATTTCTCGAATATCTAGCATCTGTTGGGCTGTGCCACCTGCTCTGTCTTGTCTGTCCATGCGCTCTTCTTTTCCAACATTATAAGTTATAAATTCGGTTGATTTCTGTGTATAGTTTGCAAGTTCTCCTTGCACCTGCATGGGCTGTGGTTTCATGCATGTTAGGTTAACTGGTGATTCTAAATTGGTGTGCATGGTTGTCTGTCTCTCTGTGTTAGCCCTGTGATGGACTGTTGACCTGACCACTGTGTGCCCTGCTTCTCATCCAGTGTTAGCTGGGATAGCCTCTCCCTCCCCATGACCCTGGTCATTTTAGTGTTTAAGAATAAAGGAACTGGTGGATGATTGCAAGGGTTGTGTAATGACAAGACAGGGCTAGAAAAACTATAACTTTTATTGCCCTAGTTGAGTAGCAAGAATGCCATTATTTCATATGCTCCACTGCTCAGGTAGCTATGTCTATGCGTTTATGAAGACTGCATTTAAAAGATGGGCATAGCCACTGTGACATCAAGCAATGGTTTCTGGATGCATTTCAAAGCACATTATTTGGTAGCTGCAATGTTGCTGGGTTTTTTTCGACAAAGGGGTGTAGTACTAAATTATCAGCTAGCACTTTTTTTTTAAAGTTGATGAGCCATACCGTGAAGATATGGGAAAGAGTTGTTGAAGCCAGGTTAAGATGAGAGGTGAAGATCAGTGAGCAGAATGGCGTCATGCTGAGAAAGAGCCCTACAGATGTGATGTTTGCTTTGAGGGTGTTGATGGAGATGCATAGAGAAGGGCAGAAGGAGCTTCACTGTGTCTTTGTGGATCCAGAAAAAGCATATGACAGGGTGCCAAGAGAGGAAGTCAGGACTGGCAGAGAAATATTTGATGCTGGTGTAGGACATGCATGAGGACAGCGAGACAGTGGTGAGGGGTGCCGTAGAAGTTACAGATCAGTTCAAGGTGGAGGTGGGATTACATCTAGGATTGGCTCCGAGCCCCATCTTGTTTGTGGTGGTGATGGACAGGTTGACAGATTTGAACTATGATGTTTGCAGATGACATTGTGATCTGTAGTGAGAGTAGGGAGCAGGTGGAAGAGAGCCTGGAGAGGTGGAGGTATGTTCTGGAGAGAAGAGGAATGAAAGTCAGTAGAATCCACACAGAATACATGAGTGTGAATGAGAGGGAGACAGGTGTAAGAGTGAAGCTGCAAGGAGTAGAGATAGTGAATGTGGATGAGTTTAAATACTCAAAGCAAGGGACGGTGCACAAGAATGGTGAATAAGAGAGTGCAGTCAGGCTGGAGTGGGTGGAGACAAGTGTCAGGGGTGATTTATGACAAAGGATAGCAGCAAGAGTGAAAGAGAAGGTAGTGAGACCCGCTACGATGTATGGTTTGGAGGCGGTGGCACTAACAAATAGAGAGGAGGACAAGCTGGAGGTGGAGGTGGCAGAGCTGAAAATGTTAAGATTTTCATTGGGAGTGAGCAGGATAGACAAGATTAGAAATGAATACATCAGAGGGACAGCTCAGGTTGAGCACTTTGGAGACAAAGTTAGAAACACAAGGCTGAGATGGCTTGGACATGTGCAGAGGAGGGATGGTGGATATATTGGACAACGGATGCTGAAGATGGAGCTGCCAGGCAGGAGGAAAAGAAGAAAACCTTAGAGAAGATTTATGAATGTAGTGAAGGACATGCAGAGGGTTGGTGTAACAGAAGAGGATGCTAGGGATAGGGTGATGACAGTCGGTCATCTGGATGCAGCCAAAAGACGACACTAGCAAACTTCATTCATAGACTGCAACACGCAGACACAGATCTCTGCTATGAGTGCAACAATAATAAAATACTTGAATGCCATTTATCAAAACTGGAAAACAAACTTCTTGGATGGACTGTACTTCACTTGATTAAATTAGTGGAAGTGAGGCCTTGCAGACTGCTGTTGACTACATCTACGTCCCCTACCTACCAAATCCAAAAGGGTGACTTATAAAATAAAATAAAAGACCACTTCCTTCAAATATTATTATAGAGTTGTAAATTATGTAATGAGATCAAAACTTTTTGTAACCAGTTTTATGTGGCTTTATAAGAAACTCCAATTTTTAGCATGTCTGCTGGCTTCATTTCTCAGCGGCAGAGGTTTGCAGTTGGTGTACACATGCACATTACAACATATCCATGTGATCGTGTAGCCTCGTCATGTAAACACAATTATTTTTTGCATCTCCTCACACACACACACACACACACATGCAGGCTTCTTTGTGTGTGCATGTGTGCGCGTATGTGCAAGTGATAATACGACAGGGGAGCCGTTTGCTGAAGCCCATGGAGTGTGGCAGAGTGGCTGCGAGATAGCAGAGAGAGAGGAAGAGCTGATGAGAAACACAGAGGCAAAGAGATAGAAGAGAGGCAACGGTGATCAGGTGCGGATAACAGAGAGGGAGAGGGGCTGCAGAAACAGCCTTTTTTACACGGAAGGAAAAAGCAGCCATGCACATCTGACAGCAACTCTCCTTTCTTTTACTTCTCCCTCTCATTCTCTTGTTCTCCTTCCCCATGAAGGATGTTCAGGTCTGTCTTACTACAAAGATCATATGTTACTGAAAGGGCTGTTGATCTCTTTAATAACTTCTCATGACCATGCTCTTCATACAGAGATTCCTTTCTAATGCAACTGCACTGAAAGGCATAAAAAATAAAATTCACTGTCTTTGTTCCACTTAAAACTCTCAAATGGTGTATTATGGACTCCTCTAGTCTGTGTTAACAGCATCAAATAAATGTTTTCCAGTATACAATTACATTTTTGTTACGGTCTGTTGTGCCTTTTTTATCCCATCTTTCTGAGATCATATTGTATGCACCCATTATTTCAGTACCTGTCATATAACTCAAACTGATGGACTGGATCATAGTAGCCTTCTTCCAAATTATTGGCATAAATTATGTCATTAAAATATTACTAACATGTATTAAAATGAGTATGTATGCAAGATGTCTTATAACACTGATGATAACTTAGTGAGAAAAAAATGCAAATACTAGACTCACACTTTAAACCCAATACACAACAAGGTGGTCTCGTGTGATCACAAATGGTGGTTTTGCTTGCAGTTGTGTGTGTCTCATAAACTATAAACATTGATCAAAATATTTCTCTCTCTAGCTAGAAAACACTTTTGCCTCCAGTATGCACAGAGAAGAATTATGGGAAGCTGACCAATGCAGAGGCTATGGAGTCATGCTCGCCTGCAACAAGCCAACAGCAGGTCACCTTTGGGCAATGATGAATGTGTAGGTTAAATACTGATTGCTGGCTTTAACAGGAAGGGGAAAAACAACAAGGAAGTTCACCCAAAAGAGGAAGAAGCACATTCGAGATCAAAGAAGCATTGATGGGAAGCACAAACAGTGGCAACAGTGGACTATTTTAATTGTTTTTATCCTTTGGTTACACTCTACTACAAATAAGTTCCTTGTCATCTATTAATTCTGTCTTTTCCACAGCAGAGGCAAATCTAAAAGATGAACAACAGAACAAATGGGAAAAAACAGTAGCCCACATTGCTAGTTGTTTCACATATTTCTGACACTGCCCTGACAACTACAACATGCACACAGACATCTGCAAAGTCATGGCTAGGAACAGTGCCGAACCATAGACTGTATAAAAAGATGGACATAGCATGTGGGTCTAACAGAGGATTTAAGCTTCTGTGTTAAATCTTTGCCATTGGTACGTCACAACTGCAAACCCCTGAAACCCTACACCATAACCTACATTGTAACCTGATGTGCACCTCTCTGGAAATGTAACTACACATTGCATCGACACAGCCCACAGCTATTGTGATTGCCCTGTTCAGTAGTGTTGATTGTTCCTGTGTATTTCCGTATACTTTTTGCTGCATTTTTTTTTAACTGAATCAGTGAGAATAGTCATAGCCTCAATATAAGGAATCACAGATGTCAGCAAATTTCTGGAGGGAATTGCATAAATTAGCTGGAAAAAAAATTCAACAAAAAGAACACATGACCAGAAGAAAGCAAGGAGACCCAGGAAATAAATAAGTGCCGGGTTTTCTTATTTGTTTCTATCCTGGCTGGCAGGATAGAAATAATTCACTTATGTAGAGTAAGTAATAAAGCCAGTGACATGCAACTAACACCAAAATATAGCTGAACCTGTTGGAGTATGAGAATGCTGGGTGGCATCTATTGCAGCATTTAGAATGGTTTCTAATTTAGAATGATTTCTATAATTTTGTTTTTAAATGCAATATTGCAATTAATGAGCATCTGTGATATCTTATTATAATTATACGTTTAAGTGATGATCCCACTACACAATGAAGCCTCCTTTTAGGCTTTAAAATATATTATTATTATTACTATTAGTTATGAGTGGCCAAGTATATATAATATATTAGTATTTGGTTTAAACATTGATTTGTGCATTTTAAAACACATCAAAGAAACATAAAAGCTGTATTCATAAATGCAAAGCATCCAGCATGCCCCCCTTCGCTTTTAGCTTATATTGTGTAACTTCATCAAGGGCAAAAACAAAGCAGTTAACTGCGCTGTCCCCTGTGGCTGCCAACACCTACGTCCTTGGTATCCGGGCACAGAGTGTGTCATGCATTTTCAAAATAGCAAGCCTGACATGAATACCAAGTCATATAATGATACAGCAAACACCTTGAGAACTTAACATGGTGGGAGATTAACGCCAGGTCTTGGTTAAATGTGGCTGAACTGTGGCTGGTTCTGGTCTGCTTGACAAACCTCCTTGAAGTGAACAGGGGAGGCAGATGAAAAGATCATAAAGCATGCTGTGTTCAGTTAAGCCAAACTCTATATGGATTTTGAATTTGCAAACAGTTGCCCTCACCAGTGCATGTTTGGTGTGTTCAAAACAAAAATTAAAACCCAGTCAATGTGACCTTAAGACTGCAGCCAGGCTGTGTTGTTTTAAAAAAAAAACCACACTAAATACCAGAGGTGTCTTTGGTTTGTTGCTTTCATCATCTGCAGAATGATAAAAGATGCAGAAATAAATAGTCTAGAAATGACATAAAAACTTAGAGGCAGGTCTATAAGCTACAGGCTTTCTCCTCGGCAGCAGTAGCTGAGTCTGTGTCTGCATGACCTGCCTGTGTGTCTGCGTGTGTGCGTGCGTATGTGTGTGGTGTGCACGCTGCATTTTTTTTTCCTGTTTCCCTGCCTCCCTCTGTCTGCCTCACATCACAGCTCTGTGTGTGTGTTTGTGCGCTTGCTGCTGTGGTGTGTCATACCCCTCTTAGAAAACCCGCTGGGCCCAAGCTAGCACTCACACTGAGTGAGAGAGGAGCAGGAGAGGCATGGATGGATACAAGAAGGGAGACGAAAAGTGAGATGTGGAAAAAAGAGAATGACCACAGAAAAAGGAAGGGGAATAAAAGAGTGTCAGCATGTTAAAATGGAGGTTTAAAAACTTGTGTGTGTGTGTGTGTGTGTGTGTGCCTGAGAGAGAGCCAGACCTTCCCAAAGTGTTCTGGAACACAAGACTCTACTTGTGACCAGACGTGTGTGCGTGTGTGTCTTTTTGTGCATGTGTTTGTGTGTAACTTTATGTGTCTCTATTTGATGATTCAGGGGAGGACTCTAACTGGATAATTGCTCTCCTCCACAATGTGATTCTGCACCCACAGCGATTGCTGGTTGCCAAGGTTACATGGGCGTGTGTCAACACGTCCCCCTGAATGGCAACACCTTCCTGAAAGGATATTACCATGACTTGGTAGATTATATTTCTCTTTAACACACCAGCAAAACATTAAAAAAAAAATGCACGCACACACACACACACACACACACACACACACACACACACACACACACACACTGGTATATGAAAGAAAACAGTAACAATGCCTCGATGGCCCTAAGATTGTTTGTATGTATGTGTGTGGGTGTGTGGGTGGGTGCATGCAAGTGTGTGTACATGCACACTGTACACTGTATGTATGCCTTAAATCTTTTATGTTCCTTCAGGTCTTTCCTTGCTTCAACTGTACAGTACTTAAACCTGGTGTGTGTGTGTGTGTGTGTGTGTGTGTGTGTGTGTGTGTGTGTGTGTGTGTGTGTGTGTGTGTGTGTGTGTGTTTTACACCTGCCTTCAGAGCTTCTCTGCTCTTCTCTTTCCTCTTTCCCTCCCAGCTCCCTGCTTGCATCTCGCTCTCTCTCACTCTCTCGTTCTCTGATAATCTCCCTCTCACATGGTGGCTGTTGTGTCTTCCTGAAGCTCAGGTTCTCTACAAGAGGCCTGGGAGTTTGAGAGTTGTGCGCAGTATCTTAAGGCTGCACTCTTATGGACAGAGACCTCTGATGTCATGGTTGGAATCTGCTGAAACCACTTTTGGGGATCACTTTGGACTTCCTTCAGCTCCTTTAGTACTTCTTAATCTTCTTGTGCTCCTTCTTTTTGATGTTATACTGTCAACCGGGATTTCCACATCTATCACAACTGCCCTCTTTTGCTTCTGATCAGCCACAGCTATATCTCGTTGGTTAACCAGCAGCTGCTTGTCTTGAACTTGAAGTCCCACGGGGTCTTAGCCCTGTTATTCTCAGCCGCTTTTAGTGGCGTGTCCCAGCGGGACTTGGAGACCTCTAATCCGTATGAGGCACAGATGTTTTTGTACATTATCCCAGTCACTTGGTTAAGCCTTTCAGTGTACACTGGCCCAGCTTTTATCTTACATCTTGCTGTGTGCTGGACTGTCTCAGAAGCATCTTCACACAGCCTGAACCTTGGGTCCTGTCAACTGTGATAGACATCTGCCTGCATGGATCTGGTACTTAGGGCCTGTTCATGCCCTGCCATGGTCAGAGCATCTGTGTGCTTTTTGTCCTTTTTCAGCCTCTAGTACTGCTTCTTAATGTCAGCCACTTCCTTCCAACCCTGCTGGTGGTACATCCCATGGAGGGCCTCGGTTTTCCACAGTATTTGCTCTTCCTCCTCTTTATCACCATCTGTCTTTTGCTGTCTGAGTCACTTTCATAGCAGTTCATCCTAAGGGTCATTTTCCTAATTTATTTATTGATGTCCCATGTTTCATCCTGGGTTTTATCCTTATCCAGCTTCTTTTCATTGCTCATAGAGCTTTGAGGTGTCGGATTAGGGTTAAACCCTCTGTGGGTTGTGAGAAGTTTTCCTATCTTGACATCATTGTGATGTATTGCTTCCTGTGTCCAGCTTACTATTTTTACCTGAGTATCTAATGATTGGTGAGGCATGCATGTTGATGGCTTGGGTCTTGTTCCTATCACCACGCAGGATTCTCAACACCTGTCTACCCCCCTCTGAAGGTTTTTGACTGTTGCTGACCTCCCTGTATCGTTGTACCTAGGTACTTGTAGCTGTCCTCTGTCTCCTATACTCCCTTCAGCCCTAATGACATTTGCCACACTTATCCAGTTTTAAAGGCACTGACACTGAGTTGACATCATCCACGTGGAGGTGGCTGATGTCACTCCACTTCTGAGTGCATGTCCACAACCACTCTCATGAGCTGGCTGAGGGCGTACGGGACACAGCAAACAGTGACTTGTGCAATGGCCTTAGAGTTAACTTCTAGTGTTGTTTTCCTCAGCTGCATTGAGTTCTTGAAGGTTATCAGTATGGGTTAAAGTGTCAAGAACTCTAGGATCCATGGGGGCATTGAGGCTTTGTTGTAGTCAATCCAGTGGGTCCTCAGATCACTCTTGTGTGACTGCGCTGTCATGTAGTACCTGGTGGATTTGTCATCTCCTCTACCTTTTAATGCCCTTCTGAGCTTTACTCCTGTGTTGTTATGATGCCTGAGAGGAATGTTATCATCTGAGAGTTTGAAGGAGTTTTACCCCTATGGTGACCTGCCTGCTCCTGGGCAATCATATAATCAGATCTTTGTGCTGTCCAGCTAAACCTTTCCGTCTGCCTTAGTGATGTTAACGTTTCATTGCTCTGGTTCTGAGAGTTTTCTGCTGCTCCTCTGGTCCACCAGCCATTTGGCATTAGCATTTTAGGGATGCCCCTTTCCCCCAGATGTGCTTTCATTATTGCAGAGTTTCAGCTCTGGGTAGCTCTGCTTCACTGGTTCATGTCTTAAGTCTTTGGCAGCTTCTCAAGGCTCACTTATGAACATTTTGTTGGATTTCTTTTCCATCCAGAACCCATCACTCACGTCACAATATATATGGTCATTATCAGCAAAAAGACAAAAGGGATAATAGGTTTGAGGCACATGAGAAAAAGGGCTCAGTGGGTAAAAATGTAGATGTAAAAAGGGAGGGTTTGGTAGAGGAGTGGAGACAACAGAAGGTCAATGCCAGGAGATGCAAGCCTATTTTCTGTGTATCTGTGACTCTCTTTTATTCTTCTTCATCTATCTTTACCTCCATTTCTTTTTCTTTGTTCCTTTTTGTGCACTTTCTCTTACCTCTGTCTCTCTCTGGCAGCTCGTCTTTGCTTCCATCTCACCACAATGCCTCAAAGGCTGCATGTGTGCATACATGTGTATGAGAGTGTGTGTATGTTATGCACTGGCGCTTTGCTCCAATTTTTTTGCACCACACAGGCTGCCTAGGTGTGTGTGTGTGTCCTCAACAATGCTTTTCTTTTCTGCCAGCTCTGCAGTCTGACATAGGAGATTTTTCAGTCCGTGTGCTCTCTCTCCCTCAGTAGTCAGCATTTTGGCATTTTCTCAATGCACTCTGTCATCTTTTGGCATGAATAGCCTGCATATTGTAGTGTGTGTGTGTGTGTGTGTGTGTTAGCCTGGCAGGATTTTATTCTATCTCTCCATGTGTCTGTGTTTGTACCAGGACCCATGAAGGTGTAAAACAGTTCATTTTAAATCCTAGAAATTACACTCGGCACTGTGGACACAGTGCAAATGCGAATACCAGAGTGGTGGGCAAAATAATTGAGTTCAAGGCAAATAGGAGACCAAGCATAATCAACTGAGTCCTCCCACAAGATGAAAGCTAATCAAAGCCAGCATCAGTTCAAATGTTTTTCACATGTTTACACCTGTGTTAAAGCCATGAAAAACTCACTCTGGAAAAACACAAGAGTACTTCAAGAAAAGAAAAAAATCACACAAGCAAGTGCTGGATTAAAAAAAAAAAATAGAACTGGACTCAGTCAAAATCTAAAACCAAATAGAAGACCAAAAGAAATCTTAAAATACTTGAGCTTTCATACTGAGACGTTTCTTTGAAATATCGACACTTGAATGAGAAAAATAAAAATATTCAGGACACAGACGACTAGCCAACAGTTGATGAATGTGCTGCCAAACAGATTTTTACTCACCAGCTGGCTCCCACATCAAAGATATTTCAAATAACGAAAGAGATTTAATTCCAAATTTAGGTTGCACTTATTTTATTAATCTCACGTTCTTTTGGTCGGGTGCCACTCGTACCCAGAACAGCTCAGATTCAAATCCTTTGAAAAATCCTTTTCACATAAAATTTAGCAAAGTTAGTCATCCTAAGCAAGAATGAGATAATAATTAAAAGACTATTAAAAAGTAAATGTCCTATAAACTGCAGACTCCTCTCTCGTGTCCCTATGGTAACATGGCTCCATGTCTTGGTTCTAAACATTAATCGACTGATAGCTGTTTCCACAGCTGCTGGTATGCATGCTTATATGGGTATATTGCAAAAATGATGTGCAGATAATGATAATGAGAGATGAAGAAAACCTTGGCTTTTGTGCTGATAACAGTAACCAACCTCCGCAAAAGTAATCTTTGAGTGAGTATAAACATCACAACACTAATGTTACAATATAGAAGGCCAAGATGAGATGAATACAAAGGCGAGAAAGAGATGAATGGATGTTTGTGCCTACGCTCTTGTGCACCTTATGTCTATCAGCACTCCTTCAGATGCTTCTACAACTTGATTGGTATCTGCTTGTGCCTAAGTGAATTCACTGGAAATAATTAGGAAAGGCACAAAGCTGTCTACATTAGCTTTCAGAGTAAAAACCAATGCATGAAATAACTACTGGTAGACCCACAAAATTGGATACTGTCACAGGTCTGGGGAAGGATACACTGAAAGTGCCCAAAAGCATTACAGCCTCCATCTCAACATCCTTCATCTCAGTAATATGAGGTGAAAGATGTTGGGCCAACAAGTAACCAATGAGAGCCAAAATTCATTCTGTCAAGAAGGACAACCATCAATGCAACACAAAATTTCAGGCCTTCATCAGAGCGGCCAGCTGGAAGCCATTCCTCAATAAAAATAATAATGATAAAAGGCACATGAGAGCCAGTTTTTGATTAAGCTTCGATCAAACATATCGGTGGTGGCAGTATCATTCTGTGGGGAGGAGCATCTAATCAAGAAAACACCAAAACACAAAAAAATCTGAAAGTGCTAGACCTGATTTAGAATCTGGTCCTGAAGCTAAGGCAGGATCTTTGGAGAGACCTGGAAATCCATGTGTGAGATGGACATGCGAGAAGTTTGTCTAATCATTCCCAAGGTGACTTGAGGCTGTCATAACTGCATAGTATATAAATATCAGACTTTTATTTTCAATAAAACAACTAAACAACCCCAACAAACTAAAAAACTTTAATTGAATCTTTGAAGATGACCTTGATAAACAACAGAATGTGGAAAATCTTGAAAGCGTGTGAACTTTATGGAAGTACTCCAGGTTTATTTTAATATGACAGTACAGATTTCTGTTAAGCAACATTATGGTTAGGGTCAAAGAACAGCCCCGGGAAATTAAGCTAAGTCAATTGAATGTACTCCCAAGTGATGGGAACATGACTGTGTGTGTGTGTGTGTGTGTGTGTATGTTCTGACCTGACACAAAGCTTCCCAGGGATTTATAGGCCAGATGAATCAATTCAGAGACGAGCAGTAAATCAGGCCAGACCAGCCGAGACTTGCACCATTTCATCCCCTGATGAGCATGTGAACATTGCTCTGATCCACACAATATCTGTGTCTTACTATAACTTTCTATAAGCCAGTTTCTTATTGGTATTACTGAGATACTTGTGAGTGTGTGTGTGTGTGCGTGTGTATATAAAACTCTTCCATGTCACAAAGTCTCAGTTCTCCATCCCCAGAGGGTGGAGAAGTTGCTTTTGACATTCATTTGAAGCATGTGTATAAGGGTGAGTGAGGCAGAGAGCAAAAATGTGTTTGTGTCAGAGTGTTTGTTTTTCTCTGCATGACCATGCTCATGCCCTTCTGTGTGTGTGCACATCTGGTGTGTGTGTGTGTGTGTGTGTGTGTGTGTGTGTGTGTGTGTGTGTGTGTGTGTGTGTGTGTGTGTGTGTGTTAATTTCTCCAGGGAAGGGATCAGGAGACCAGTGTAGTTTTTGAACTCCAGGGCATGAGCAATCTGGGGATCTGGCCCAGCCTCAGTGGCTTCTCCCTGGGCTCCTGATCAGGGATTCAGCCTCTCCCAGGTTTCCAGTCCAGTGCCAACAAGAACTTTCCCAGTTGGGTCATTTGCATTCATATTCCAAGCAATACTAGTTGGGATAGATTCATAAGTATTTATTTCAAAAACTTAACATCCGTGTTCTAACTCGATATGGAACCAAGTTTAGGTTAATTCAGGTCAGTTCAATTCAATTTTATTTATATAGCGCCAAATCACAACAAACACCAAGAAGTGGAGAATTGGAGTGTCTTTACCTTACAATATAAAGCACCTCAAGGTGCCTTATATTGTAAAGACCCAACAATAATTACAGAGAAAGCCCAACAGTCAAAACAACCCCCTATGAGCAAGCACTTGGCAACAGTGGGAAGGAAAAACTCCTTTTTAACAGGAAGAGAAACCTCCGGCAGAACCTGGCTCAGGGAGGGGCAGTCATCTGCCGCAACCAGTTGCTGTTTTCACCTGTTATACAGTATATATTACAGGTGAAAACAACCAACCACAATGCAATTATATCTTGTTACTATACATTTGTGATCCACAGATCATCAGCTGGTACACACTGCACAGGTACATTTCAGTGTTTTTGAGCACTGTAACAATGTCTTGTCCACACTGAACCAAACAAATTGTCCCAGACCATCTTTTTAATACATGTTCAGTAAATGTTAGCGTGTATATGAATATTTCCATGACATGTTAAAGAAAACACCATGCAGTATTACTCTTAACATAGTTGATTTATTTCTGTGTAACAAAGTAACCTAGGAATTGAACCTAACCTTGTTAAACTTTAAATTACTGACATTAAAGATTGATCATAAACAGATTGTTGAATATGGATTCATTATCGATTTGGGTTTACCACATACCTACAATGTGGGACAGAAGAAAATGTGATTGTATGCAGTTTTACAGTTTTGTTACTGATAAATAATTATCCTTACAGCTTGTATCCTTAGACTTTCTACACTCACCAGCCGCTCGGTTTGACCCCTTTTGCTTTAGAACGAGCTTTTTTCATTGTGGCATAGATTCAACAAGGAACTGGAGACATTCCTCAGAGACTTTGGGTCCATATTGGTACAATAGCACAATCACACAGTTGCTGCAGGTTTGTTGGCTGCACATCCATGATGTGACTCTCCTATTCCATCACGTCAGAGGTGCTCTACTGGATTGAGATCTGATGACTGTGGAGGCCACAAGAAACAAGAAACCATTTTGAGATTATTTGAGCTTTGTGACATGGTGCATTATCCAACTGCAGGCAGCAATTAGAAGATGGCTACACTGTAGTCATAAAGGGATGAACCACAGTGCACTCATCAGCAACATTACTGGTTAGCAATAATGCCCAGGTAAACTGTGGCATATAAATGATGCTCAGTTGGTACTAAGGGGCCCCAAGTATGCCAATAAAATATCCCCCACACCATTACACCATCACCAGCAGCAGCAGCTTTAGCTGCTGATGCAAGGCAGGATTGAGCCATGCTTTTATCTTCTTCACACCAAATTATTAATTTTCCAATCTTCTATTGCCCAATTTTGGAGAGTCTATGTGACCTGTAGCTTCGGTATCCTGTTCTTAGTTGATAAGAGTGACACGTAGTGTACTCTCCTGCTGTTGTAGCCCATCTGTTTCAAAGTTTGATATGTTTTGTGTTCAGAGATGCTCTTCTGCACACCTCGGTTGTAACAAGTGGTTATTGGAGTTACTGTTGCCTCCCTATCAGCTAAGTGCAGTCTGGGCATTTTCCTCTGACCTCTGACATCAACAAGGCGTTTCACCCAAAGAACTGCTGCTCACTGGATATTTCCTCTTTGTCCAACCATTCTCTGTAAACCTTGGGGATGGTAGTGTGGGAAAAATCTCATTACATCAGCAGTTTCTGAAACAGACCAGCCCGTCTGGCACCAACAACCATGTCATGTTTAAAGTCACTTAAATCACCTTTCTTCCTGATTCTGATGCTCAGTTTGAACTTCCCAAAGTTGTCTTGACAGTGTCTACATGGCTAAATGCATTGAGTTGCTGCCATATGACTAAGTAGATATTTGCATTTATGACCAACTGAAATAGTGGATGGATTTAGTCATCTTGATGTCACCCACTGTTTGTGGAGTATAGATTTGAAGGCTTGAGTTTGACAGAAATATTAGTTTGTTTGTTTGAAACAGATGTGACCATATCTGGATCAAAGTGTCTGTGGTGGTATCACACAGTCACTAATAACTAAAAAAAAAAACATAACTTTCCAAAAAGCCAGAGCAAAATAGTTCTTGGAGAAAGTTACAGCAACCAGCAAAGTTACAGTATTTGTGACATAATGACATTAAAAATGCTTTTTTGTGGTCACCATCAGCAAAAACATGGGTGAGAAGTCCAGTTCACTGAGGTGGACAGTTAACAGAGAAAAATTACGGGTATGCAGCCTTTGCTTCTGTAGAAAAAAAAAAGAAACAAAAAACAACAGCGTGTAGGTGGGCGTGGGTAACGCTGTGCTTAGGTGAAACGCTGACTGGCTGTAAAGTGGGCTTCAACAGGAAGGGGAGCAACAGCAGAGTCCACCACAGAGAGAAGTGCAAAAGAACCCAAAAATATCAGCAAAGCAGCGTGAACAGCACAATGGTGGCTGCAGTTGGCAGTTTTCACTGATTTTAATTCTTGGTTTCACTTCAACTCTTTTTTTATAACTTACGTGTTCCCCCGTGGCCGGCTGAAGGACCAGAAACAGCCCAAGCAAGAGTAGCTGTTGGTGACAGTAAACAGGAACAACCTGCAAACCAACCATGATAGTCTCTTTAGTCTCCTGTGTGCACACCTGCTCGCCACTCCAAGCTGTCACCAATAACGTCATAAAACAATTTAACTGGGAGAATGATATAAAAATTTACCCCATAAAGAGGTATATCAGCTATAGAGACTTTCATAAAGACCTGGTTAAAAAGATGCTTATTTCTGCTGTAAAGTTGGGCATTTGAACAGGCAAGCCATAATCCATTCACAAGTGGCCATTTTACTTGACATCCCTTTATCTGAACCAGGTCTACTGCCCAATTACCAATTACTTTGACATAAAATAAATAGTTTTCACTATTTAAAGAGAAGAGACCGTGAGAGCGGCTTCTTATGGATATCTTTCTGCACATATGAATGGAGAGAGGGACGGATAAGAACAAAGACAGCGATCTGACTCTCAGACTGAGAGAGAAGCAGGAACACGTGAGAGATATTGAGAGATGGAGGAGGAACGAGCTTAGTAGTGGAGTGACAGAACAAAGCAGAAGGATGTAGAGAAACAGATGGCGATACAGAGCAGAGAGATGTGTGAGAACGAGGGAAAAGGAGACAGAAAGACTGGGATGAAGAAGTGTAGAGAAGATATATTTAGAGAAAGAGGGAGAGAGAGAGAGTTTTAGCCTCCCAGCTAGAGGCATGACTCATCTTCTGCCAGCTGACAGAAGGATGGATGGAGACAAGGAGGGGTGGGGGGGGTGGAGGGGGATGGACAGAGCTGTGAGGAGGAGAGATGGAAGGAAGAGAGGGGAGCGCAAGCGTGACGAAGGAGGGCGACAGACAGGGAAAGGGGGACAGCAGAGAGAAAGGAGTGATGAAGGCTGGAGAACAGAATAAAAGAGAATGAGTTTCCACGGGCCATTTTACATGCAACCACACATGTACAGAGAAAAAAACAAAGAGACAGATATAAAAGCCCTAGGCCCATCTCAGCTGCTTCCAAGTCCTGCTGCATTTCCCCCAGGGGTGCATGTGTGTGTGAGAGTGAGAGAGGATGATATAAGCAGCAGATTTCCCTGCAGCGGTTTGTTGCTGCACACGTGTGTACGATTGTGTATGTGCACATGTGTGCTTTGGAAAGGGAACGCACACATGAAAAACACTCAGGATGACAGAAAGAAGGCGAGTTGGTTTAGCAGGTAGTTTCGTCATCGTGTGCAGTTGTGGCTGAATTCGAGTTCTTTCTCTGTTGCTTTCCTTGTTGTGCATCTGCACAAAGTTGGTAAATATTATATATCTGTTCCAGCTTGTTCTTCCTGTTGTTTTTCCCAAAAGAAAACAGCAGGGACTTAAAGCTGTGCGTAGAATAGGAGAGGTTTCATTTGGAAATATCGTTTCTGTCACTGGCAAAAACGGCACAACAGAAACTATCGGGGTGCTAGACGATAAATCACCGCAAAGTCTTCACTAAACACATTAAGCAAAAAATATTTTGGCTGTGTTTTTATTGCGAAAATTGATTAATTATAATGTCTGTAGAATATTAGTTGTTAGTCAGCGGTGTTGTTTACTCTGAAAGCAAAAATAGAGTATTCCTCAGCTGCTCGACTGGTGTTTGAACTCCCTGTATATATAGAAATCTACATTGCTAGAGCCTCATTGAGAAAGCCCTTGAATCCCTGCAGGCATCTAAAGGCTCGGTGTTCTGCAGCTCTGCATGACTTCTGACCTTCTGACAGAGGCAGCAGGGAAACCACAGAAACTTGTTTGTGTGTTGAATGCAATAAACACGTTGATGCTCATACGGTGTCTGCATTGTGAAACAAATACATAAACACCTCTCACATTTATAGCGCAGCAGCCAGTGAGAATTTCAGGTATTTGCGCTTTACGTATGTATAACACGTGTAAATCATCAAAAGAGAATGCTGTGCTCTTTACTTGATGTTTTTCGGATACCTATAGTATGACTTTGATAATCTATGTTGTCTAAGATATCATGTAACAGGGCACCTCTTTGGGCACAATCGTCATGTCACAGCTGCATATTTTTCTCTTTAGACTTCACATCTTACGGCGTTACAAAACATGGAAAATCACTCGGGTAAGAGTGAGGTCTGTGTCTAGTCACAACTACACCCAAAATAGCACCCAAAGCAGATTAAAGAAATGCAAATGCTATTAGGTTTTTATGTTTTTAGTTAAAGTTTAGGTTCTTGTCATACTATATTAAACTACCCAGCAGTATCACTCACGGCAAGTCCATCTTGAACAATTTCAAAATAGCTAAATCTTTATTAATGTAAGCATCAGTGATAATAATCCCACTAGAACTGACACTGAAGGGTCCATTTTTTAAATATATATGCAGTTCTGATCAGACGTTTACATCCACTCGTCATCCACATCCACACGAATTTCATGGTAATTTTGGGCTTTTAGTGATTTCTTTGAACTGTTCTTTTTCCAGAGTGGAATGGGTGTACAGCATACATCTTTAATGACCTTAAAAACAAGAACTGGGTGCGCAAGTTTGACTTTATTTTGGATTTTCTCTAATCCACACAGGGTCAAAAGTATACATACAGGCTCAAATGCATACACTCCCACTAATTTGGTTAAATCTCCCTTAGCACTGCACAGACATTTTTGGTAGCTATTAACAAGCTACACTTGTCAGGGCTAATGTGCTATAGCCCTGACAGGAAACCCCATCTGATCTTGAGGTGGCTCAGGCACACCTGAAAGGAAATTCAAATGCTCAAATGTCTCACAAAGGAGTGGTCTTTATGCTTCTGATACAATAAAAGTAGGCATATTTTAAAGGGTTAAAGTAAGTTAAGATGCTGCTACTTTGAAAAAGATTATATTAACTTTCAGTTGTTAAGTGTGCATGTCTGCCCTAACTATTTCTCTCTAACTACAATCAGTTTGCAACAATAACGGTGATTTTAAAAAATATATATATTTAGCATTTTGGCCCAAGCAGCTTCCAGGTGATCAGCTCAGAGTTCATGAACTGCTGCTTTCCCTGCAGGGGAGAATGAGCTGGTTGTTTTTGCTGAAGTCAGGCACTGTAGGCAATGAGCAGTGAGGCTGCTGTTAATCCAGCGAGGAGCTGCCGACTTTCTCAGGCATTGCTCCTTGTTGCATGGCTATTGCTCATATCCTCTAGGGACAAGCGCCCGCCTCTCTCTCTCTGTATCCATTACTTGGGCACTCCCTCTCTCTTTCACCCTCTCTATTTTCCTTCCTTCATCTCACTTTGTCCAAGTTTTCTGTGCCTCTCCCCACCCCACCCTTCTTCGTTTTTACCCCTTCCCTTTGGCTCTATGGAGTGCTATGGATGAACTGCGCCTCCTTGTGTTTCCACAGGAGCGTCACACGTTGGCAGTAAACCACCCTCAGCTGTCGCAGATCGTGCTCGCTCTCCTCCGGTGTTTCTGAAGCTCTAGGTCATGTCCCAGAATAAGTGGTTGACCTGTTTTTGTTCAGCTCCAAAATCTTTATGATTATTTTTAATTACGCAGATTCTCAAGATGAGAGTCCTCTTTAAATTTGTAGAAATTTCAACCAAAATGCAGATGCTGTTTTCTTTGGAAAAGGTTAAAAAAAAAAAATCAGTTTAAAACTTGAAATAACTGAGAACACACGACGGCGTCTTTGATTGAACAGTTAAAATTAAAGTTTGCACGTATGGGAGACAAAGTTCCGCAGTTCTTTCTAACGTCTGCTGACAAATGCTGTGCAGCAGGGCAGCAATAGATGGAGCTGCAGTGTCACACAAACTGCATATTTAACCACAGGACTGCTGTTACTGCTGTGTCCCAGCCTCTCGTTACGTTTATTGTTACAACACCAGTATATACACATTATGTATACCACCGAGATAAAAGATAATTGCATTAAATACATTTGATTACTTTCCATCTCTAAAGCAGTGCCACCCTGAAGCTCCATCTTCACCATAAATCGACTCTGTGCAGCGTGACATGCTGTCTCCTTGTAGTTTAAAGTTTAAACTGAAATTCGTGCTTGAAGTATTCAGTTCAGTTTGATCCAGATAACTTTACTGGCATGTCTGTATAAATATTGCCAGGTTACTGTGCGAAGACATCCATGCGTATTCAGTGAAAAAGAACTGAACGCGTATATTTGGGTCACTCTGTGAGGAAGAGCAGATCTGTGCATCCCGGGTGAGGGCACTGTTGTCACTGAGACCTCAGAATAACGGGCCAACGAGGTGAACCACTGACAAGTGTCAAAACAAGAAGCTGGCATCTAATACGTCAAACATGTTTAGTTTTGTTAGGTTTGATGATTCTGTTTCTTTTATTTATTTATTTTCTTTCCATTGTTTGTAACATTGTTTGCAACGCACTCTGTCAGACTTCGACCCACTCGCATAAAACACTGCTAAATATCAGTCACATGTATATTGCTGGCACGACTTAGATCTCTTGAAAGCAGCAGTGTGTGTGTGTGCGTGTGCGTGTGTGTGTGTGCGTGCGTGCATGCTGAGGACGTTTATTGCAGGTCTATTATCATGCAGAGACGACTCTCTGTTTGTGCGCTCCACTTTGACACCAACAGAAACTCTAAAACCGAGTTCAGAAAGCGAGAAAATACACGTCTTCACAGCAGAAGGTTTCACGGTGACCTCTCTCAATGAGAATAAACATATTTAAATTTCACTGAATTGTTTGAACACAGAAATTCGGTCATTATGATCCTCCTTTAGGTTTTTACGCACTCAGGATAGACCTTAAAGTATTATTTAAGTACTTGTTATCAGACTGGACGCAATGAACATAAGTATATGCCTGATGGATTTTCAGCATTTTGTGTGTGTGTTAAATAAAGTTGCGATACATATGTGTCATAATGTTGTCGCATACGCTCGTTATTTCTGAACTTAGTGACCCTTGCGGTGACTTTTAACTTTGTCACTGGTCTAATAATGCCCTGTGAATACCGGCTTGCCTGCTTGATTAATGTTCTGAGTAGTTTCTCTGGATTTTAGGGACTCCCAGTCCGGTCTTCCTTTTACCTCCCTCCATTTGTGGACGCGCTCTTTTGGGAGGCAGTGAACCACATTAAACAGCGCCTGTTCCTCCGCAGGTTCACCGCCCACCGACCCATCGTAGTTTGCCTTTGACCGCGTTATGAATTGAGGAGAGCTCGCTTCAACAAGCCTTCGAGACTTTTCATTACTCTTGAACGCCCGGGTGCGTGAGTATGTGTGTGTGTCCAGCCACAAATGTGAAATATGTGTGTGTATAAGACGTGGTTGCGTTGCCTTTTATATTCGCTGACCGAAGGAGAGAGGATTAGGCGATTTTGACGCACTCACCTTTTATTCAAACAAATTATTCACTTCAGCAAGTAAAAGGAATCTGACCCACGTGAACTTTTTTTTGTAGGATTGATAGAGGTTTTTCCAAAAGGTTCAACTCCCATCGTGTCTTTGAACTCTGTCCGCGTCTTGCGCGTACACCTTCCAAAGTAATCCCTCTACTAGAACTGAAACATTGTCCTGACCATATTTTATCCGCCCTATAAACATAATTAAATAAACAAATTTTAACTTCGTAAGCTTCTTCAACTTGATGGAGAGTTTGTTAAACGCTTACCAGAAGAGAAAACATGATTAGAAAAAAAATATATTAGCTCTGTTGTTCCGGAGGTGATGCTCAAAAAATGCTCACCAGAGAGAGTAATTGTGTATCTACCAAGTTACACCTTCATATCAAATCTCTGTGAACAACAAGGTCACAAACGTCAGGCGTTTGAATTGGTTCAGGACTGAAAGTTGACGGTGTTAAACAACCGTCTGATTTGCTTGCACACAATCACCGGTGCGTAATGTATGGGGGGAGGGCGGGGGATCTGAGGTAAAGTGGGGGTGAGAAGAGGAGGAGTGTATACGGGAGAGTGTGTGTGCGTGAGAGAGATTGTAGTAGTAGTAGTAGAGTGGCCGTGAGGGGACAGTAAGGGCAAGGAACAGTCGCTTTGCTGCTCAATTAGTCTTTTAATATCCCTGCTAATCTTTTTTCCAGGCAACAACGGGATCGCACTTTTTATGTTGCACTTTTGTTTTATTTATTCTGTCATAAGGCCAAGGCCTTCTCCAGGGCGAATTCACATCGCTCTGTGCGTAAAACCCAGCTCATGCCAAAGCATTTTACGCACAACTTTGAGCCGGAATTTCAACGAGTATAATGGATTATTTGACCTTTAGGGAAATGCTGATGTGAGTTCAGATAGCCTATCCACTTTCATCCACTGTAAGGTCGCCTGAGAATTACAATCTTCTTCTTGTAGTTATTGGACCTTTTCAATTGTTTTAAAAAACAGGAGGAGACAGCGGAGTCAAAAACAAGTGGACTGTAAGAACATACCTCGCCATACTGAAACCCAGCGCATGGCCAGCAGTTTAGCTGCGTTCAGTCCGCAAAACCGTCAAAGACTGTTCCGGACGCCTCCGCATTTACTGCCCATGTCTCCACAGCAGAGCACTTTCCAAGCGGTGAAGCGGCGGACCATGGACAACAGGCCTGTCCGGACGAAACGAACCGGTCCCGTCCGACATCTGCTGCTGGCTGCCGCCTTCCTCGCATGCAGCTGCCAACTGCTGATGGTGGATGCGAACTCGTGGTGGTGGGTAAATGATTGATTACTGGTTTGCACTGGTTTCTGTAAGTTATGCTCATAGTGTAATGGCGAATAAAACGTGGGTGCCACCAAGAGCGCAAATAAGAAAAAGAAAAGATTCACACAAAAAATATTTTTGGTTTGCTTCTGTATTAATGTTAACATAACGAATGGAAACTGTTTGAGCCATGTTTACACTTTGTGCTGCCTCGTGTGTGTGTGTGTGTGTGTGTGTGTGTTAGTTTTGTGTGGTGCGCTAGTGGTGGGACACTAACAGTGAATGGAACAAATGTGAAGGCTCTGTCACAATATTTACCCTGGCTGAGCCCCAAATGGCATTGCATGGCGGGCTGCTGCTGCTGTGCCTACAGGGTCGTCAATTAGCCACACTTGTTCTTGACTTACAAAAACTACCGCGGTGGCGCTGTGGAGGGTGGGTCTGTGGAATGATACTGCTAGAGGTCAGAATGAAATTACACGACCATATGGCCATCTTAGAAGTCTAGAGCACATTAAAAAGTGTGGGATACTCAGTAGTTTTTACTCAAATTCAACACTAAAGGATAGCCTAGATTATCTGGTTTTCTGTGTTAAGAAGCAGTTGCATTTAATAGGAACGGAAAGAAAATTCAAGTGGCTGCAGAGATGTTCACCAGAAGACTCTTATCTATATTTTATTGGCCACTTGTACCAATAAACCCAGCATGTGTCTGAATTTTTGTCTTCTGCTGTGCTGACCTCCAATCATAAAGGAGTCACAGATCACATAAACTGGGTTTAAGCAACTTCTGTTTGAGTGTAACACCTACAGTTTCTTCGTGGTAAATTCTGAATTTAAATGTGTTTCAGGTCACTCTGGTCTGACCCCAATGCAGCGGCCAGAGATGTACATTATTGGAGCTCAGCCTCTCTGCAGTCAGCTGTCGGGTCTCTCCCAGGTAAGTTAGTCTGTGTGCTTTGGAAATCATTCTCCTCCTAATCATGCTACTACCACGTCCTCCACAACCTTTATATAATTCTTTTTCTGTACCCTCTGCACCCCAACTTAGGAGATAGTCAAATAATAGGGGAATTTCCCTGCTAGGACCACTAAAATATCAAACCATTAAACAGCTAGTCTTTGCTAATCTCCCCTCTGTTGCTGCAGGGTCAGAGGAAGCTGTGCCAGCTTTACCAAGACCATATGACCTACATTGGAGATGGAGCCAAGACGGGCATCAAGGAATGCCAGTACCAGTTCAGACAGAGGAGGTGGAACTGCAGCACTGTGGACAACACGTCTGTGTTTGGGCGGGTCATGCAGATTGGTGAGTTTACTGAGAAAAATGTCATTGAAAAGGTGTGGCAAAATACTTATAATGTGTCAATTTGAGACCAACAACAAGTTACAATTTTGTGTTTTTAATTATTTTGTGGCACTTTACTTTTTTAAAGGTACTGCTTTGAGTGCTTATGTATGCTTACTTTCTTTCTGTTGTAAGACAGACAATATTTCATACTAACCCACCATCCTAGAAAATTCAGATTACATTTGTTTGACATGTGGGTTTTATGACCCTCAATCAAAGCAGACAGATAAAGAAATGTCAGCGGCACCACAGCCAGCGTGTGATGGCCTGCTTCAAAATACCATACAAGCAAGAGATAACAGAGACTCTGCATCCAGCCACAGTCTCCCTTTCAACTGTAGCCTTTACATGATGGTGGCAGCAACATCCCCCATTTATTGTTTTATTTTGGTGTGCTCTTTTGATTATAGAAGATTCTGGAAGATTTAAAGTTAAAGCACAGTTACTTTTTGGACATGCCCTGTAAAATGGGTTGTTAAGGGTTTTGAGGATACCTTTTTTAAGCCTATAATTAAATGCAATCAAATATAGCATTTATAGATATAAGTTATGTGGTATATAGATTAGTAACTTGTAGTGAAATAGTATAGAATGAGTGAAAAGATGGTGCCTTTAATGTGTATTTTCTTATGAGTAAGCTACATATACCATATAAATATACATAAAACATACATAAAGGCTATATATACACATTCTTAGAGACAATAGGAGTGTCTGGTATTCGCTGGTCTCATTAAAATATATTATGTCTGTAAAATCTATGTCCTCCAAGCATTCAACATTTTCCTTCTGGTGACGCCAATCTCATAGTCTTCTATTTAAGGGAATCTATCATTAATGAGGCCAGGAAATTATAGAATAAATATTTCACATTTTCGTAAAAGAAATCAAACGCAAATTCAGACTGTAAACCTCAGTAATCATTCCAAGATTCATAACATCTGAAATACTGTGACCGAACTATTACCCTGAAAAGCCGGATTGATTTACGCAGGCGCACTAAAACGAATAACTCGGGCAAGTACGAAGACGGGAAACTGTGCCGTGATAAAGGAAGGCATCAGCATAAAACTGCGTATGTTTAGTATTTTAATAAACAGATACCACGAGCTGAGATTTGGGATCGATATCTTGCGCGTCTAATTCCCAGCAGGCGGTGTGGGAATCGTCATATCAACAAGTACGTGTCAAATCCGCTGCGGGCGGTGAGACGGGGTGTTTGCTGCGCTCTCTCTGTGTCTCTCCCTCTCTGCCTGTCTTTCTGTTGACAGTCAGTCTACCTCCAGGTTTATATGGAGGTGTTAGCCGGTCCATTGTCCTGCGGCTCTTCTTTTGAAATGCGCTGATGAGCTGACACCGAGCCGGCAGATCCGGACCTGCTATTTGAAGTCTAGGCTCCGCAGACTCATAAAACCACTCGCTCTCTATCTCTCTGTCTTGCCTGTCTTTCTTTATCCTGCTGCATAACATGAACGGATATTTGCATGCATACCTTCCTGTGTGACTGGCTGCTGTTGATTCCAGGTCATAGAAATTCTGCAATATATCAGAAAGCATTGAGCGCTATTTATGTGACAGCAGTGCAAAAAAAAAAAAGAGAGAGAATAAAACTGGAGGGTAAACGTTTTCACATTGTGTAACTCCCCAAAGTGCTGTCTGTATATTAGAGTCTTATTATAGGATTGTTACAAACTTACTGTGTAGGATATAAACACTTGTATATTAAATGGCAGTGTATAAGAATACTGTCCCAAATAGATACATTAACGTTGTAGTTAACATGATGTTACAGAACGTTTGCAGCCCTATAGACTATGATGGGTTGACGATCATGTGAAGGTTACCTGTTTTGTTTAAGTGTTAATTTAAATTTAATTAAGGGTCGTACATATGACATATTTTAAATACAAATATTTTGCCTCTTTTAAAACACTCATATTAAAGCTAGTAATCTCAGTAAATGCTGCCTCAACCAGGAAAAGCATTTCAAAGCCTTTATGGTATTCTCATGTAAATCGTGGTGTTTCAGAGCTCATAGCCTCCACCTGTCAGGCCGTTGTCCTTGTCCTTGTCACTTCTTTGTGCGTTGAAGTGTGTATTAATGCAGAGAATAGGACAAGCAGGCTGTCTTGTGTATTCCACATTGGTGTTAGTGGTGGCCAGTCTGTTAAATGTATTGCATCCAGGCCACTACAAAGAGTAACAAAGACTGCAAAATTTAGGCAAACTCCTTTGAGGAGGGCTACTTTGTGACTGGATACTATGTAAATTCTTGAGAAATGACCATCTACAGTGAATGCAGTGTGACAAACAGGCCCAGAGTTAGCCCAGCTCCTCTCTTCTTACTCCTACATGTTATCTCCTTTAAGGGTCAGCTCACCCAAATCACACAAACAGATTATCTCTGGGGCTATTTAGTCGTGCAGGGGCTTTATTTGTTCAGGTTTTAGGATATCCATCACTCAGATTTCTGCTTTTAACCCGATCACAATGGAGAGGATACAGCAATGTAATTCTTCTGAAAGTATTTTTGAACAGTTTGCTGCCAGTGACAATGAATGTATCAAATGTCATTCCTCTTTGGTGCTTTAAGCACCACAAATTCAATTCTATTCCCTTCAGTTGTGTTGGGATGGGAGCAGAAAGTATTACATTAAACAGAAAATGAGTTCAGAAACATCTGAGTGCTGCTGCATGCCACGACATGTGAATGAGGTAATATGCTTTGTAATCTGGTTGAAGTAACCCTTTAACATTAGGGTTGAGTAGCCAGGACTGGGACAGGTATACGCAGAGTTCAGGCACATGGGGAAAACTTATATGCTGGAGAAACCAACACATTTACGTCATTAAATGCTGCATGTGCACAAGCTGGTATTTAAAGTTGTTGAGTTAACCAGGTATGAGGCTAGGGCCTCAAATCACATCTATTGTCTGTTGTTAGTTCAAGCGGGGTGTGGGGCTGTTAGTTGTGTGTGAGGAGGGGTTAAGCTGTGCAGCTACCTGTGTTTCCTGTTAGTGACATGACAGTGAAACTGCAGCTTACTGTGTGTGAGAATCTAAATGCTTAACTCTGTTTTCTTTACTCCATCAGGCTCCAGGGAAACAGCCTTTACCTACGCTGTCAGTGCTGCCGGCGTGGTCAACGCCATCAGCCGGGCATGCCGCGAGGGTGAGCTCTCCACCTGTGGCTGCAGCCGCGCAGCTCGACCCCGGGACCTGCCGCGTGACTGGCTGTGGGGCGGCTGCGGCGATAATGTGCATTACGGCTACAGGTTTGCTCGGGAGTTTGTCGACGCCAGGGAGAGGGAGAAGAATTACCCCCGAGGGTCGACTGAGCATGCCCGGATGCTGATGAACCTGCATAATAATGAAGCAGGGAGACAGGTATGGACATATTTCTTATTTTTTATCTTGGAAAAACACTTATTTCCCCAACAAAGCAATCAATATGTATCAATATTTTCAAGGTGAATGTTGTCTTCTTCATTTGTATTCCTGTCAGGAATGTGTGTAAGCTGAGTGGGCCTCTGATTGCATGACTGGGCAGTATTTACATGTCTGTGTGTGTGCAGGGGGTTATTTATTGGGAGGGTCCAAATGGTATACTGGTAACGCCCTTGGAGTCTGGCTAGGTTGACAGGTCAAAGCGCATTCCACCGGTGTAACACACACAGGCACAGACACGGATACACAAAAATCCAACACTGAGAGTTTTAAAAGAAATTTTTACAAGAAATTAAAGACAATAGAAACAGACTCACGGGTAGACTCAAAGCTAGTGGGGTATGATTTGTTATTAAGATTTCTTTGAACAGTGATGATGACAATGAGTCAACAAACGGTGTAGGAGTTGACGTTGTCTGGAACGTTCTCAGGTAGGGAGAGGATTTAAGAAGAAGCCCTGAAAGAATCCTCTTGCCTTTCACCCACTCACACACACACACACACACACACACACACACACACACACACACACACCTTTCTCATAAAGCCTCCATTTGCCCATTCTGGTGCGCCCTGGAACAGGAGAACGCGTTTATCTTCACTTAGAGAAGCTTTGTTTAAGCTGTTTACAAGACAGAGACCCTGCATGTTTGTGTGTATGTGCACCTCAGCTTCGTGTGATTTGTGTATGAGACAGTGAGCCTAGTTTTGTGCCTGTGTGTGCGTCAGAGGTCAAAGGTGAAGGTCTGGAGAGGTTGTGTTTCTGGTGAGGGTCCCTTTGGGGCTTCTAGGAAAGTATATGAGAGAAAGATCTACTGCTGCAACAACCTTTCACATGCACAGTTCAGCAACATACACATGCTTTTTGAATGACTTTTCCTCCTGTCTCCCGTTTGATCCTTTGCTTTCATTGTTGTCTGTCCATCGAAACGGAAGAGAGGCGAAGGGAGAGATGAAAAGGAGGAGAGCCAGAGACAGGAAGACAGTTTCTCTCCTTCTCTCTATCCCCCCCTCCCCGCTTTCTGTCTTTCTTTTGTGGACACGCTGGTTTGTCCTAAGCAGGATTTGTCTTGCTTGGTTGAACAAGGCAAACCACAGGGCTTTTGTGGAGGTGACAAGGGTGTGTGTGTGTGTGTGTGTGTGTGTGTGTGTGCAGCCTCATTTGATTTGTGTGAGTGGCGGACAGCGTGGTCGTCCGTGTGCACAAGCGTCTGGAGACAGAGACGCAGGGTGAGGGATGGACCTCCGTCACACTTCCGCGACTCTCAAAGACTTGCGCACACTTGCTCGCGCACACACAAGTACACACACACACACACACAGAGCCACTAACTTCCACTGTCTCTTCTTCACATAAATCAAATGAGGCAGTGCTTGTTACACAGATCCCAAAAACAGCCAGCCATACATTCCCAGGCTGTTTTTGATACGCCTCTGCTCCAGGATCATTTTCAACCAGTATGTCAGCCCACTGTGTTTCAGCACTGACCTGATTTGGTTTAGGGGGGAAAAAAGGAGTCAAAACAAAAAAACTATATTTCACGTGACACTTTAGGTGCTTATCTTTACCTTTTTAGAGGTGAAATGTCACTGTGCATGTTGGATAGCTATGATTACAGTGCCTTATCTTTCCAAAGATAAGGCAACACGTTGCAAGTGTTTCCTAAAAACTCCATTTTGGGCTTTAATGTTTAATTCAACATAAGTTTGGTAATCCAGAATCCTCAATTAATTGCTGGTGCACACGCATAGAGAATATGCATGGGCCAATTTCACGCAGTGTAGAAACATATTTACTAGTGCTTCGCAGCTTGGCAGACACATGTGACTGTAAGGTCACAATTTTTGAATCAGAATCCACCGATTACAGAGCATCACAAGCATCTGAAGAAGCGAGCAAAAGTCAGTCATCTTCCACACAGTTTTATTCAAATAAAGGCAACATCATTGCCAAATGTAGCAACAGTATCCTTCATACAGCAAAAAGAAGACAAGGCTTTTTCATTCCTGCAGTTGTTGCTTACGCTGTCACAAAGGGTGGGCTGTGTTTTCTGTTTCTCACTTGGTGCGCACACACACACACACACACACAAACACACACAACTCCTGAACCCCTAACCCTGTCTGAGTAAAAACCTATTGTGCCTGACACAGAGACTGTGTCTCCACCATGGATGGCTGAGCATGTGTGTGTGTGTGTGTGTGTGTGTGCGCGCTGTGTGTGTTCATCAGGTCCAGTGTCACTGTGCCCAGCAGGCATGACCTACCAAATAGTTCAGTGTGATGCTGGACACACACATGCATGGTCTGATTTGGCCAAAGTGAGGTAATTAGCAGCTAGTAGTATGTAATGAAAAGCACTATTCATACAAAGAAGTAATGAAAGAAATGATACAAAGATACAAAATTAAGCATTAGTAGTGGAGAAATGTTAATTGGGAAAATTAGCACAGAAAAACATCGGTAATAGCCTCCCATCCTCGTTATGTGAAACGTTACTGTCGCTGTAAACATGTCATAAACCCCACAGTCGGGGGTCTTAGTGAAAACAAAGGCTCGTAAAACAGCAAGGAGTCATAAAACACAAGAATTTCCTCCTTCTGAACTTACATTTGAAACTTTTTCTTAATTCTCAAGAGTCCCAGCTTAAACTGAAATCTTATAGTTGTTGATGTTCTGAAGTTATAACAAATTTCAGATGGGCTATGTCACATTTTTCTAAAAAACATGTCCTTTTAATTTCCTCTGTTATTTCAATTAAGTTAAACTTAAGACCATGTCAAAGACAGAATCACAAAAAATTCTTTTATCTTTCCACTAAATGACACTGTCCCCTGTTCCCTGTCTGTGTGGGGGGGGGGGGTCACTGGGGTCGGATCATGGGATTTGATGGTGCCGAGTGCTATGCCTGCTGGGTAGTAAAGAAGAGGAGCGGGAGCAGGGGTGGAAGGTGGGGGTTGCAGGCTGTTTGGGACGCCGGGGTTAACAGAGGTGAGAAGGTAATTGAGATCAGGCAATGTGAGGAGACAGAATGATGGGCTTCATTTGTGTGAGGGCGAGTCCGGGGAAATCAGGAGTCGGAAGAAACTGATTCAGCAAGAACTGCGTGGAGATGTGCAGGAATATGTTTTGTGGTTTTGGGTGCACGCACAAAAACCAAGAACATTGAAGGAGTAGTCACAGTACAATTTGTACTTGTGTGTGTGTGTGTGTGTGTGTATACTTGAGGTGTGGGTGGGGGTTGTTTGGCTTGTTTATATTGCTGTTTAATTGACCTGGTAAAGCTGCAGGGGTAAAGGGCTCCCCCTAAAGCTCACTGCTGTGAGGACAATAAATCTTAGGTTTCCTGTTCCTGTTTTTCTAACAAGGCCAAACACTGTCTTTAAAGCTGTCTTAGCTTTAAAATAAAGGTATGCAGGAGCAGAAAGGAATGGTCATTTTTAGCATATGCAAAATTATATAATCAAGATCCATTTGGAGCTCAAGTAAAGACACGTGTATTGAGGTGTCTAAATCTATAATTTCTCAAATTCTAGTTATCTTCAATGGACCATTTTTTC
>JAMQGT020001086.1:0-90826 GCA_024447675.2 Pterophyllum scalare | reverse complement strand
GTACATAATCATTCCTGTAATATGGCCCTAGATATAGCAAGATAGTAACACAAAATATACTGTACAATGTAATATCATGCAAAACTTTAGTCATTTACAGCATAAATGGCACCTTCAAAAACTTATATTTATTCTACTGTTTAGAATTTTTCAGAAAGTATTTTTACTTCAGACCAAGTGGAGGAAATCTATGTGGCTCATAAATTGATTAATGATTTCCAAATGGTGGAATGTAATGTTTTTCTCTCTGTTGTTGTTGCCATTCAGTACACAGCCAGGAGACAAGCCTAAAATTAGAATAAAGCTGAACTGAACTGTGTGACCTACTGTGAGATAACGATTCTGCTCTAGATCTAGAGCAAAGTCTTGCCAGTATCAAGAAATATAAACTGTTTGAAACAAGTGGCTTCAGCACCATAGGACAGAGCCTTAGCCCTGAAGCTGTTTTCTAGGACTGAATTGTAAGGCTAAAGTTTTTTTGTTGGTCTGTTATTCTTTAAATAAATTATGTTTTAAAGATTATGTTACTCTGAAAAAAATAGTGTTATTTAACCTAAAGATATGGTTTTTTGATTAACAGTGATGCTAATAAAGAAGATGAAATCTACGTAAAGGGTCGGAAAAAGGCTCGTCAAAAGTAAAAGGTACTTTATATCTCTCTAAAATAGAACTCTCTCAGTTGTGCCAATTAGGCTGATGATGCCACAATCCCTAATGTTTTGTTGTCATATAAAGAAAATATTAGAATCTTTAATTTATTGTAAATAGCTTCAGAGTTCTAGAGCATAAGCAAAAAGCCAAACTTTCAAAAAAATGCCTGTTTTATACAATTCCTACGTTGATGCTCACGTCTTTGTGTTGACAGATTTATGAAACACCTAACACTTTCTCAAATTGTGCCTCTAACACACAAAATCGTTGCTGTTTAATTCTGTTATTGTATGCTATACACGAGCAGCTTTCAGTCTGTGACCTTGGCTACCTAAGGCAAAGCAAATCCAACAGGGGGATGCCACTGGGTGTACTATGCCTGGTTGAAAGCCTTCCAATGGGATGATGCCTCAGGCCCTTCTCTGCCTTTCAGCAACACAGCCCAATGGACATGCAAGTCATCTCTCATGTAGAGTAAAAAAAAAAAGAATCCACATCTCTACCAAGGCCAGTAGATAATGTGGATGGGATGTAGCCCAGAGAAACATATCGATATGAGGAGGAGATGCTGGATTGAATAAATATATGGGAAGACCGATGATAGCTGGATGTCTCTGGAATAAAATTTTGATGAATTGAGTTGGAATAATAGAAGGAGGATCGTGACAGGGAGCAGAATAGAGTTGGAAAAGGTCAAATGTACATATGTACAAAGATAAAAACAAAATGTAAGAAAAAAAAATGTGGAAGTAAGAATCCAAGCCCAGAGGACAGATACATATAGTCCAACCATGCTTCATTTCTCTTACCGTTGGAGCAGCCCTTGAAGCGAGTGCCTCTGACTGGTGCCCTTTGTAAGTCAGCCTTGACACGTGCCTTCAGACCCACATTCTCCTTCTGCATGGCATTAAGTGCATCACTAACTGAATTCACTACCTTCACCATGTTGATCTGGCTGTCTGAGAGCAGCTGCAACACACAGATGGAGAAAGACAGAGAAAAAACATACTTAAATATACTTTGCGGTTACACCTGCAATTACAATGTAAACATGCACAAGTCAGTGATTTCTGTTTAATTTGAATACTTTTAAACTGTGTAAACTGCACATTACTTCAGCCCATTTCCCAAAGTGTGCGAAGGGTTTTTACTACCTCTTAGGCAGTCAGTGCTTTCTACCTACTTGAACATGTCATACACATTACTGTTTAGATATGCATAGTAAAACTGAATGTGAGTATTAAAATAAAATGTGGTTCTTTAGATTTTCATAAAGTAAATCTGTTTTGGACCCTGGAATTTATTCTGCTATAAACAATAAATTGAGCATAACGTTGGTTCTGGCAAGCAGCAGTGAAGCTCAGCCAGCAATCCCCAGGGATCAGTTGATGTCAATGCCAGCCCACATCAGCTGACACCCTTCCACACATGGTGCTTGCAAATATCATATGGTGGATGCTATTTTAGTCAAATCAACCTGCACACAGGTAAGCCACTTTGCAAACCCACCTCTGCCTTGCATGCTCAGTGTCATGTCCGTTGTCACTGATGCCTTCTCTATTCTATCCTGTGGTTGGGCTGAGTGCCTCCTAATTTCCATGTATAAAGATGGAAAGGCAGAGGTGCGTGATCTTTTGTGCACAGGCTTTCCACAAATGCAAAAAGCAGGGCTGGAATGTCCCGGAGCCATACTGCCAAATATAAATTACTGCTTATAGAATAACAATGCCATTTTGACCCATTTTCCAACAGAAACTCATTTACACTCTGGTAGCATAAAGTATGCAAGTACCTCTCTCCATGAAAGTATGCACTGTCAGTGGTTTCCGTACTGGATTCAAATGCTATGTGAATCACAGGAAATACACATACGAGACATTAACTGGAAGGCAGGAGCTAACCAGGTGCAGACTCTGAGTGCAGTAACTTGATTTAACCTCACATGAAATTATGCTATTCCCAATAATGTCCCCATATTTGTGCCAGTACAAGTATAGCTACAAGTACATAAGAAAGATTTATAAATTTCATCATGTCCAAAGTGGAATGAAGCTTCTAGTGTTGTATTTTCAAGACATATCTACAATTACTGCCTATGTGGCTACATAAACCAGAACTAAAATGTTGTATTCACTGAACTTTTCAAGGCAACATCAAAGTAACATACACAGACTTTGAAATTCCTCTTTAGTGTGCTCAAGGATACTCCACATCTTATGGTTTAATACATGCGGCCCAATTTCTATAATGCAAGGCCTGATCTATTTTACCAAGCTCATGTTAGCTTAATGTCTTTTCTGGGTTGAACTACTACCATATCTGGAAATCTATGGTTTCCAGCGATCAACTGTAGCAATCTCTAGATGGAATTTGGCATTTTATGTAAATTAAATGCAAAAGATACACTTTGTAAAGATACACTGATGCAATACAGTCTTTCAGGGACCTCCGGAAACAGGTGCAAAGACTGCCACATGTACCATAGAGACACCAAATTCCCATTCCATAATGTACTCTGATGAATGCTATGAAACACAAAGAGCCCTGTGGGAAGGATGCTGATGAATGTGTGTGCCAGAACTTGCAAAGAGCACGGTAACCTCTCTGATCTGCTATGGCCACTTCTTTACCTACAGCCCTTTATGTGCTGTTCATTGTGGAAAGGTCATTTTCACACATTGCCCTAGTTGGCCAAAGTCTATGCACAGCCAGTTAAGTTCCATGTGAAAACACACACTATATTTTGCAGATAGGAGAAATGGTCTCGCTGTGACTTGCACATAGACACAATCTTCATCTCATTCGCTTTCTTTCATCTTTCTTGTACCCAAATAAAAACATGCACACCTGCAAACACACACAGAGATCTGCAGTGTTCAAAGACGTATATTGGATATTTAGAATCCCCTATCAAATGCATGTCTGTGCAGCTATATTCGGGTGCTAAAACTGCATTAGGTAGAAATCCCACTGGCCATTCCCTGCCCTCAATAACTATGTAATGCACCTCTGAGGCACAGCAACCTATAATGAAATAATATCACAATGACACTGGGAGTTTAACCCACACACAAACACAATACAAAGATACAAACAAAACATTTATATATATGCCTCAATGTGCAAAGATTACCACATGCACATGCATACCATACATATACGACTTACTTATTTTTATCAGAGAGATAGCAAAAACTTCACGTATGGAAACATATGGAAAAGGAAAGAGCAGTTCATGATCTGACGCATAGCGTCTGTCAAATGTGGTAGAGGTACCGTTATGGCACAGGCATGTACTGTATATGGCTACCAGTGGATCCAGCTCACTAGAATTGTGAGGTGTACAGGGCTATACTCTCTGCTTATAGCCAACCAAATACTGCAAAACTGATCAGGAATTAGGTAGGTGAAAGGTTGTAACATTACCCAACATTTGAGTCAGCCTATAAACACTGCATTATTATTCATTATTATTATTATTTTATTTTTTTTTGCTAATTTAACATTGTTGCTAATTTTGTATTTAAGATTTATTGTGTTTGTTTGCGTGTATGTTTTAAAAGGAAGAAACAAAAGTGGAGGATTGTCTGCAGCCTTAATGCTAAGCCTTGACTGACACATAAATTAGGATCATGAAGTAATTATCTCTCATTAGGCAGTCTTTTCATTGTCTTACAAAATCAGTTATACCACAGCACTCGACACACAAAGCTTTGTTTTTGTGAGTCAAGGTTAAAGTCAAATTGTTACAAAGTGCTCCCATTTAAAGCTTAAGACTATTCACAAGATAATGTGTAGCGCACTTGCACTCGATATCAGCTTCTTTGCTTCTTACCGAGGATTAAATCCATTTTCTTTTGAAGCTTTGTTTCTTAAAACTACAAACTTAACTGCTGACCTGCCAAACTGTTTGTGGGAAAACACAATGAGGTGTTCGTTCTGCTCCCTGGGGTGCAAAGTCGCAGAACAGAGAGGAGCTGCAAGGCTGGGAAATTATAAAATGTCATTTAGTCTCCATCTGTGTAATACATCTTCACTTCCCAAAGTCGCCCTCTTTTCCCCTTGCAAATTGGAAATAATTTTCTCTATTCCAACAGGTCTAAAATGCAACGGGAAAGCATCAAGATTTTGTTTTGCGTTCAAGTGGGATGATCAGTGACAGTTCATTTACAGACAACCAAGGTAGTATGTAAATAGAATCACAAATGCCCATAGATCACACATGTAAGTGTGATAAATGAGGAAGGGAGCAAATACATTTTTAGAGCTATATCTATCTTTTAGAGCTATATCTGCATGTTAGGAAACGGTAATTCAGCAGTGCTTAAATCAATCATCAACAAGGGCTTGACTTGATTTACTGTATTAAAGTGTTTCATAAATGTTAGGTCGACCTCTTCCTATTCTGTACCCATTTGATTAAACAGTCAGAGATTCCAAAAATATGAGAGGCCTCTGAAGCAAAGAAACAATGAATAAAAGATTACCCTGATGATTGAGAGAACCTTCATATATAAACAGGATGTTTTCATATCAAATATGATTAATTTCTTATAAGGCTTCTGATTTTCTCCATATGTAGCTTACTGTCTGGATAGGATGCAAAGAGCTAAGCTATGCTATTAAATCATTATTACTGAAATGAAGAAGTGCAGTGGCCCTTCAGCATTTCTCTGCTATACTGGACTTATGTTTCACTGGAGAAAAAGGCTCACACATGCATGAATAAGTACTGTATTCCATTTCTGTCTACAGTAAATCTTGTTTTGTTACATAATAATATAATTAGCAAAACAGCCACCATTTCAGCTAAATTTTAATCTTAAATATTATATTTTAATCTTAAATAATCTTTAAAGGATCCCATTCATGTTAGAGGCAAATTACTGTTGTTACTGATTGCATTTTGGATATTTTTAAAACCTTTATGCCAAAAATATTAGTTTACTATGGTATATTTGTATTATTTTTGTTCCAACCACTGCTGAAACCCACATATTCCTTAGTCCTTTTAATTGGTGAGGTGCATATTTGAAACAAACCTATTTGCTTAAATTAATTTTATGTGACTTTATTCATTACCTATTACCTATTCTTACTTCGTCCCCAGTCGCACATGCCTAGACACTGGTTGGCAACTCTGTGGCATTCTCTACTAGTAAAAAATAAATACTCCATAACCTGTTGCAGGTGGTTGCTGGATTTTGCTGGCAGTCACTGGAAAATCTATTGTTGAGCCCCAATCACATGGGCCTAGAAACCAGTCAGTGACCCCATGGCTGTTCTGACCAGTTGCTAGGGAAATGTGTATCCCCTGACCAGTTGATGAGTGGTTGCAAGTGGTTCTTTGTTGTAGCTAGATGAAATGGGTTAAAACAACACAGAGTGCTGCACCGGAAAACTCCTTGCTATTACTTTGGTTGCTAACAGATTGCTGCAGTCACCTGTCATTTAAAGAGAAATGGTTCAGCTTTTATTTTGAAGAAAAAAATGTTTTTTTCCAGTTTGAGTAGAACTTTCACTACAACTCAGCAGTTAGTTAGCAAATGTTCACAGATAAGTCAGTGTCTTCCATGCAAACTACAGGTCACTGTGGCAATCTGCAAGAGACCAATGCAATCACAAGGCGGTGCAACAGCAGGCAGCCTCCAGCAACCACTCGCTGACCAGTTACTAACGACCACAGGTTACCAGGGGGTCCCTGACTGGTCTTTAGGCCTAAGTTCTTTGCATCTTGTACCTGGTAGAAAATATGCAGCAAGCCCATTTTTAACTTCTTAACTATTTAAACGATCAGCTTGAATGAAAGTCTTGAGCTGCATGGGTTTCTAGACTAGCAGCAATTTGGCCTGAGATCCTCATCAGAGACAGTGAGTGTCACTTGTCGAAAACATTAAAATTTCACAGGCACATATTTCAGTTTAAACCGTGATCTGTCGATGAAAGAAATCAGGAAGTCACACTCTTCCTTACTGCTTTTCCTCAATGATTTTTTGCATTCATATATTTTGCAAAATCAAGCATCAAGACAGTATAATATTTGGCTCATTTCATGGGAGCTGTAGTTCTGTTAATGGGGCACAGCCGTTCATTTTTTAATGGGGTTACTTAGGTACATCATTGCCTTTGCAAAGGGCTGTCACTGCTGGCCAGAGCCAAAAATAAAATACATTAAAAACTTTTAATGTAACTCATACTTCTGCTGACAGGTTCAAGCTTAATACAGAGAAAGATCGATGGAGACAACTAGAACTTAGAGCTAAACTTAGAACTAAAGATTTACACCACAGTAGTGTGAGGGTGTTGGACTGGGGTACTTTGGGACTTGGGTAACTTACAATTAGTGTTGAAAATTAGCTTGACTTTTAGCCTCTTTAGTGAGCAGAAATGCATAGTTCACTGCACAGTTCTGTCACAGTCAACAGTAAATATCAAACATTTTATTCTTCAGACTTACAGATATGTTAGATAAACGAGTGAAGGCAAATATCAGTGAGATGATGCCTGAGAAGAGGGTGAAAGACTATTATTGTCTGTATTTTGATTATTTATTATGTAAAGGTTAAACCTACAGCAAGTTGTTTGGCAGGACACCTTTATGTGTATGTATCATAATTGGAATTTAGTAGACAGTTGCTTGGAAATGTAACCTTTCTGACAGTATTTATTCTGACTTGTTATAACATCCTAGCATTAAGGCTACACCAACAAAAGTAATAAATGGCATGTGTCTGACTGAAGCTGTAACTAGAAATGATAGGCTGCACTGTTGCCACCTCATTGCATTTGTGAATTTGAGCAGATTAAATTGGAGTACACCAGGGTTCTGTTTATGGGACTTTAGTATTTACTGAAAGAATACCCATGTGAATACGCATCATAACCAATAGGGTTCTCAAGAAGAAAAAAAATGCCACTCAAATACTAATGGATGCTAAAAATTTCAGATTAGATTCAGATGAGATTAGATACTTATTTACAACAGTATTGTACCAGCTATGCCATCTTCACCTCCTCCAGCTAATACACAACTTCACATATCCACAAATACACAAATAAAGATCAAGAAGATAATACTTTATGTGTACTGTTTTCAGTACTGAAAAAATGAAGAAAATATAGTTTTTTGTTGTTTTTTTTTAGTACAAAGTTATCTTTCACATTTAATCTGACTACCTCTGATTAATACAATAATCTCTGAATTCCCCCTATTCCCTATCCAGAAGGGAGTTCTCTCTGTATCTCTCTTGGAGACTGTCTCACACATACCACACAGATCCTGGTCTTTGTGAGGATGGCAGAGAGAATTAAACGCTCAAAAGTGTGGGTAGAGTTGATGCTGACAGTGCAACAACACAAATGCAACAGGTCTTTTGCTTGTAAAGGCGGAAACAAGAGAAATCTGTCAAAACATTTATTGAAAGTATTCAGAGGGAGAAATGCGTTGAAAAAAATCGACTGCCTAGGTCCTAGTTCATCTGTCATTGGTACAGGGATGCTATGATTGCAGCTTGTTGCGCACACACAATCATCAAAATTATTGGTTATCTTATCCTAAATATGAACATGGGTTAATGACTAAAACTAAGCTGACTGTTACGGGTGCCTGCATTCAGTTAGATATGGTCAAAACGTTGTCGCGCCCAATCTCAAATTCTCTGCTTTAGTTTCACATCACTCAGTGATTTGGAGGCTCCAGTCAACATAACATTGCAGCACAGTAAATGTTGTCAGAAAGTCTTTAACATTTGCTCAAGGTGGAGGTTTTAATCCTTGTATACTGGGTATATACACACATGGACTTCATTTATACTGGATGGATGCACGAATTGCATCATAGTTTATTTATTATAGTTTGGGTTATACATTTGTAGGGATGTGGAGTGGGGTGAGGTCAATGAGCCATTAACATTTTACTTACATTCACCAAGCTCTTCGAGGTCATCTTATTGACTTATTGGTTGAAAATTGACAGAAAAAAGCCTTATAACTTAAAAACTATGTTTCTTACAAGTGTGGTGTGCTCTGCCAACATATAGGAAGCACCATCTAAAGATTTGACAAATGTCACATTTGACCTCTGACCTCTCCATCGAGGTCAACAGATTGAGCTGACGGTTAAAGTAATACAATAACAATGCTATATAGAGCTATTTAGAACTATGTTTCTTACTGCCATTGTCAAGAAAAAGAGAATGAGCTGCCTACTTAGTTATTTGCAGTTATTTGCAAATCAATATCTTTTATCCATAACCTGCTCCTACATAATGTTCATGTAATCAAAGTAAACATCTGTCATGCTGCCCTTATCTGATTTTTACTGCACTACAAACCTCTTTAAGTACATTTAAAAAGAACAAAAAAAACAAAATGAATTTAAACAAAATACCTATTCCCTTAGAAGCAAGTACTGCCCAGAGAGTGAGCTGCCTTGGCAAAGGTTTGCGCTCTCTGAATCCTTTTTGTTATTGATGTGATTGTTTGTATTATTATAATCTTTATAAAAAAAATCTCTCTCTTTATCATTTGTCATTCTCCTCATCCCCACTCTGCCTCCTTGTGGTATAAAAATTGGCACTGAGTATTGAAATTGTAGGATTGCGACAACCCTAGTAAGCAGTAGAAAGCAAATAATAATAATAAGTTAAAATGCTACAACAATACTATGGCAACAAATGGTAACGTATATGAATAACACTGCTAAACATGTTAGTATGTTAAACTGGTGTGCATTGTTAATAGAATAACTGATGACATGAACAAATTTTACTCAAGTTTTTCAAATTAAGCAAAGAAAATTGAACTAAGGAGAAAAACTGCCTGTGTTCCGCACATGTTGAAACCTGTCCATGAGCTGGATGTATTGCCTCATTGCCATATCCCTATATTTCGCAAGCCTTTCCCATCAGAGTGATTTATTTGAATGCAAATATGGGGGCTTTGGTTTACCTTTCTATTTGAAGCTGCAAGCACTTACTGTGAAAAATGAATGTCAATTTTTCTATGATCAAAAATAGATTGGTCCTAAACCCACTGCAATCACATTTCCCTGCACATCAGGTGATGTGGAAGGGCCTCTCCCTATGTGACAGGGTGAAACTGTTCTTCAGGGGGTTGCAGTGCACACAGAGCCATTACTAACACAGGCACAGTCAGCTCTGTGTCATCGTATAAATCAGACGTCTTGGCCACAGGTGGCCCATAGATCACACAGTCACACCACAGTGTCAGGCAGAAACAGCGGATGTGCACACCACATGCCTTGGTTCCAAAAAGGAAATCAATCACTTGGAGTGTCTGAGCTGCTAGTACCACCTCCACTTAGCCTTAGTACCCACTGCACTATGCCACCTACACCAGAAATTAACAGTAGCAAAGGGAATGGACCGCTTTCTGTTTTCACTGTGTGTTCAATCAGCACCCATGTTTTCTTAGCCGACAGGTCCGGAGCAGACCCATCCAGGGAGTTTCTGAGTGATTTTTTAAACAATGTTGATCTGTGAGCTTTAAAGGTCTGGCTTAGAAAAGGATTGGCAGAAGCAGAATGAATTCAGTAGTTTGAGCTGTATGGCTGGCAGCTATGAAATCTATTTACTGCAGAAGAGAGAGACTGAGCCTGATGGGCCAAAATTAAAAGACCATGTAGTGTGAAGATTTTCCACGCACATTTAGGAAATGCATCGTCAATAAATCAATGTGGACAGTCGAAACTAAAAGGTTTCTAATTACGTTTACATCCAATGTTCAGTCTGACTTACACATAGCAAAACATTATGTTATTGTACCGAATTAATGTGTAAGTTGTTTGCTGTTTCTTGAATCATGATGGGCGTTTGTTCCCCTGTGACTTGTCTTCAAACACTAGACTGAGTGAGTTGTACTCAGTGGAACATGAGCCCTATTTGCACTTCAAATTAACTGTTATTTAGTTTTAACAGTCTAAAAAGAAATTGACATGGTCCACTTGGCATTGGATTAGTCAGTGATGGTGTTTTGATTCTCCAGTCAGGAAAAGGAAGTAACTAAATAACACCGTGAAGTCCAATGCTGTCACACACTCTTTAAGGTGACTTCACAATCAATACATATTGATAGGCGTTTCACAATCCAGTCCTTGAACACCTTGGTACAGTACTTAAAGTCATGACTTTTCAGCGATGCCCATGGGTCTCAGAGCATTGTTTTAAATACCGTTCACAATTTGGTTAATTGATTAGAAAACACACACACACAACTAAACAAATAACCAGACAGAAACAGTTTTTCCCACAAACTTTTAGCATCACAGTCTGCGTGAATTTACCTTTCATCTTAAGAAATAAAATCTTAAAATAAGGGATGACCTTTCATTGCTGCTATGTGGCAAGATAAAACAAAACAACAAAGATGTCCACTACCCTGGGTGGTTTCATATAGTTATAATTCAACTAACAGCTGTCATGAAGAAGATATTGATTATTACATCACACTGACGTATAAGGACTGTTTCTCTGCTTATGTGTCTCACCTGTATGAGGCGTCCCTGTTCCGTTTGCAGTGTGTTAAGGTCTTGCCCGAGGCTGCTCTGCCCTCTGCGTAGAGATTCATAGTCCATTTTCAGTTGGCCAGCATGAGCTGACAGCTTGGCCACCTCCTCAGCCAGACTGACAAGCAGAGCTCGATCCTGTCCTTTCACAGACTTCAAGTCAGAGTCGTGGTCGGTCAGTGAGTGGAGCAATGAGGTCTGCACACCTTCCAGACGCATAAAGTTACTGTTGTAATCCGGACAGTTGGGGTCAATGAAGATGTTAATGCGAGAGCCGTCACCTCTTTCAACAGTGACCAGGGCATTGGCTTCATCCTGATTGGTGGAAATGTGCGGTAGGCCATCAGACATGGGTGGAGCCTGGTAATGATTCATGAAAAGGATGGTGCCAGTTACGGTGACCGCCAGCAATACAGCCACGAAGAGAAGAATAGTGCACAGCAGGTAGCTGCAGCTCATCCTCTGTAAGTTGGAAAGAAGGGAGGGAGAAAAGTAAGGAAGACACAGAAAAGGTATGTTTTAGAATTGGAAGATGCAATTGCACCAAAAATGACATCAAAACACCTGGCTAATTCAAAGAGAAATGACTTCCATCAATCACCGGGGATATTTTAAATGCCAGTTTAAATGCTGATTCCTAAGTAATGTAACCATAGTCCCATAACAAAATTTATTGTAAATTATTTATGGAGCAAAATATGTAGATTCCATCAACAGTCAGTCTTATTACAAATCAAAAAGATCATTGCTGTCCAAACACCCTGCTTATCATTTTAGTAGTGGTGATGCAGTGTGGGGAAGGATGCTAACTTCATACATGTCTGGAAACTACTCAGGGACCCGAGAGTTCCCTCTTTTCATTTCTGAAATGGAAAGGAAAACAATTAAACATGAGGAAATGGAAGCCACTAAGAAAAAGTAAAGCAAAGGTGACTTGGACGTCCAATCGGATGTAAATGAATGAGCAGAGTGTAGAAGCCACTTAGAGGAAAAAGTGGAGGAACTGTACCGGTAACATAGTCTCCAATAATTGGGCTATAAAATGTTTTTATGATGGCCCTTTAGGATCCAGCCCCATTTTCCACTCAGGTTAAGAGAACTTGCAATGGATAGAGAAAGCAATATGGCCCACCCATATGAATGATTAATAATTCTTGGCTCCCCAATATCTTTCTAACAAATAAATCACCAGTTGATGCCTTAGTCATTTTTAAAATTGTTCACAATCTGTATTTTTTCCCCCTCAGTGACTGTATGTGTATGTGAGCTTTGTTTTATGTTAGAATATGAAAGTGAGAGTGAGGACATTAATATGTAAATTGGTTGTACAAAGCACAGTGAAGCACACTAATAGACAGCTAATGGTCTGCTTTACGAGAGAGGTTTACAGTTCTTTTAATGTGGGGAAAATCAATTGTGCTGTGCAGGAAGTACTCCTATCAACTTTGTTTACCCACAGTCTTTGAATAGAGGGCGTAAAAAGTTGTTACTGCCCTGATAAATGGAGGCGTACACGGGACACTATTTTGAAAATCCAAAACACGAGACACACAATCAGTGTAACTACTTTAATCACATGTTGCTTTTTTTTTCTCTTGCATCAATGCTTTTTAAAACACCTCAATGTGTTTTTTTTTAGATGCCATTCATAGACATGTTAACACTACTGCCACTGCAAAGACTGCCCTATGTTTTATTTTTCAAAGTGGATTGCTGTACAGATATACACGAGCATACAGATAAACAATGGATCAACACAAACACAAACAAAATCATTCAACCAAGTGACAGGTATAGTGACTAACTTTGACCGTCTTGTTACAATGGATCATGTGTATGTTACCACCCAGCTGCATTTTTATCCCGCCACACCACAAAAACTCTTCAGGAACAGTTTGAGGAACACGACAAATAGCCAAAGAAATTTACCAAACTTGCTGGTCCCAGTCTGATTTAACATCTGCCGCATGCACTGAAAAATGCCCTCACTAATATAAGGCACCATCCTGCAGCCCACAGGATCCAAAGGATGTGTGTCAGTGCTCTGAAAGGTCAAAGTTTTTTGGCAGCATGTTGGGCAGCTAGATATTTTTAGGCTAGTGGTTTTCATGTTAGTGGCAAACTGGTGGTAAAAATTATATTCAATATATATATTATATTCATCATCAGGACAAAAATAAAAAATCTAGTCCTTAAGCCAAAATGCAGAAGCACTGTGTGCAGCTTTACTGCTTTAAGAGGGTAAGTAGCAGCCAGGTGCTGCTAATTAAATGCACTTGATTAAATGATCATCAGTGAGTGTGAGCACCTCTGTAAAAGCAGAATGTTTTGGCACTTTGTGAATTCTGAAGCATTCAGGTATGCGTTAACACAATAACAAGGAAGTAAGTCATCAGCAGCAATCTTAAAGAAGCAATTGTTGCATCTTCGAGGTCTTAGTTTGGGAAGATTATAAGACCATTTCGAAACAATTTCAAGTCCATCATTCTACAATGAAAAATATTATTCACAAGTAAAAAACATTCAAGGCAGTTGCCAACCTTCACAGAAATGTCCGTCCCAGCAAATTTCCTGCAATGTCAGAACCATGCAAAACTGCACGGTATGAGACACTGCAAAAGCCCAAGAGCTACATTTCAGACTCGACAGGCCTCAGTCAGTGTCTTAAATGTTAAAGCTCATGACAGTGCAATAAGAAAAAGACTGAACATGTATGGCTTAAATTTGCAAAGTTGCATCTGAAGAAACCACACAACTTCTGGAACAATGTCCTTTGGACAGACAAGACATAACGCTGGCCATTTGGCCATAACGCACAGTGGCATGTTTAAAGGGGAAATATCATGCTTTTAAATACTTCCTCTTCATATGTAAATCATTCACTTGTGGTCTATATAAAGTAGAACTGCAATGCTTTGGTCTGAATTCCTCATTATTGTAGCTCCATAGACCCCTCTTAGAACAACTCGTTTTGGTGCGGTCTCTTTAAATGTAAATGAGACATTTTACACCCCGCCCCCCTCCAGGTCACAGAGCGTTCCACTCCACCCCATTCTGCCATTTCTGTAGTTTGATAGCAGCGATACGATTATCTACCAGCAGAGAAGGAGGCACTTCAAAGAGCCTCTGATGCCGGGGGGATGTAAATAATTGTGTGGGTTAATGCACCGAACAACTGAACATTTTGACTTGTCTACTTGCAACTTCAGCATAACTGAACTTGGACTACAAAATCGCTGCGAGAAAAAAATGGCGGATTCATGAAATTGGTAAGCCGGAAGTCCATGCCCGTGTTTAGCAGTTCCACAGCAAATACTGTGATGTAACAGACAAGAAAACATAATGGGGAATAGAGAAAACCGAATAGACTGAAAAATATGACCTAAAAAGAATATAAAGATATCTGTGCAGCACCGGGAGAGAATAAATTTAAATTGTCTGCACTCCTAGTAACTTAAGGGCCAAAAAAGTGGATTTTGAATGATATGTCCCCTTTAACAAAAACACAACACAGAGTATTCTAGAGTCACATGTGAGGCCATCTATCTGACAACTTAAGGTAGGGCAAAATTGGGTCATGCAACAGGACAATCTCAAACACACCAACAAATCTAGAACCAAATTGCTGAAAAAGAACAGGAATCAAAGTCCAGACCTCAACCTGATCCCAATGCTTTAGCTCAAACTTAAGAGAGTTGTGTATAAATGAATATCTGCAAACCCCAATAAACTCAGGCAATGTTGTAAAGATGAATGGGCCCAAATTCCTCCACAATGGTGTGAGAGACTGCTAAAGTCATATTCAAGTCATATTCATAGTCAAGTTACTGAATCTTGGGGTGTACTTCACATACTGATTTGGCATTTTGGCTTTGTTTTTGATTTTTGTTTTTTTTTTAATAAATAATGACACAGGGTAATGTGTCATGTGTTGTTGTCTAAGGTTGTGATTGCCCAATTTTAAAACTAGTCAATGGTCACATAATCTTTTATTATAGCCTGATATCTAAAACCTTACAACATACTGTATATTGTGCTGTACAACTCTGCACTAGATACAATACACACACTTATGCCACTTAATGTTCGTTGCATTTACACACACAGACACATAGTGTGATAGAAATGTCCATAATTTGACCATAACACTTTCTGGTAAACAGAACATAAATAAACTGGTGCATTGTTTGTTTTTTCACCCATATGCATCATCACAAAAAAGAGCTCCAGGGAAATAATCCTGCACATAATATTTTTTGTCTCCTTGCTCTAACTCAATATGTAGACCCTAACTATACCATGAAATCTTTTCTTTCAAGTCAAACTGTTTCTTTTTTTCCAGTTTGTATGAGGTGCAACCGAGTGATTTTAACTGCGTGATTGGGCTTGGCTGTGAGTATGGATGTGTGTGCAGTAGGGTGTCTGTGCCGTACATAATGCGTATAATGGGCTCACTCTGCAGAATGACAGCGATGTAACATTAGAACATTTTCCCTGAGTACTATCGCTAGCGGGCTTAGACATCAGTGAACACCATCAATGGCACTGCACTAAATATTCATTGCTAGTATACTGATTGTCAACGTAACATGGAAAAGATATATGATGGTCCCGGTAATGCTGACAGGCACACAAAGAAGTGACAGACCTCTACAAGTTCAAACATATTCAGAAAATGGAGCAGAAGCTATTCACACATTCTGTACTATAACAGGAGCATAGTGATAATACTAGACATTGAGCAAATTTGTACTTATAATTCAACCTCGTCTTAATGGCTAAAGTCAGTTAAGATAATATACTGAATGTGGCACCATTGTGGCAGAAGGGACAATCAGCAAGTTCTCCAATCAAAGTAACTATATAGGTGGGCCTACACCCACTGAAGCCATCTGGTTATGGAAATTCAAGGTTTGGTTACATCAAGCATTTTGCTTATGGTTCAGTCACACTACAGTAAAAGTAGCAACTAGGAAAAATCGGCGTTTCCTGGTGACTACAACAGTTTTTTTGTATTCAGCAACCGGACAGATCAGCGAGGGTTTGCAAATAACTGGAGTCTAATTTATGAATGTGGACAGATTGCCAACATGTTTCAAGACTGCCTCACTCTTCGCAGCTCATCTGTGACACATCTCTTTGCAATAGGGGACTCAATGCAACTAGTTGCCAACTGGTTCCAAGCACCTATATCATTTTGCAGTTAAATCACCTTCCTGCAGCAATTCCTCCACATCACTATTGGTGGAGGAATTTCTGTCTTCAGTCGCAAACTAATAGCAGACCGAGTCTGTCTTCTTGCCGTGTGATTGCCATTTTGATATACCAAAGCTGCTTTGATTACCGTGAGTGATCTCACACCCGGTTTTTGTCTTCAAAGAAACCTTCTCAAAGGCAACAACATTGCAAATTCATTGCACGCAGTCACAGTAATTTTGGTTGTACTGCGGTCTCCAACCACTGTTTTCCCAAGTATGACTGCAGCATTAGAGCAACCTTTTTCATGTTTAGGAATACAATAATAGACCAGTTAATGTCATGGGATGGTGACAAAGATGAAACAGTGGTGAATATTGGTTTGAAATGGAAAACAAAGAATGGTCTCTTGTGTTAAAGTCCAGTGTTTTACTAATCCATCAACCCAGACTTCTTCCTCCTGCCTACAGCCCCTATAGGGGTTTGTCATTGTTGGAAAGCATTTGCTGAAATGTTATTAGACTGTCAGATGACCGACAGAGACCAAGTCCTTCTAGAAATATCTTGCAATTCAGAAGTTATCTTGAAATATCTCTAGGCACTTGTTTGAGCAGTGGTTTTGAAGCATTATTAAAATTAACTTTCATTTAAATGATCACCAGGATATAAAATTGCATGTATCCAATCAAACCTGATATAAAAAAAAAAAGTGCTTAAAAGCTTTGCTAACTTTTCCTCAAAATAAGGTTTTAGAAGCTTTTTCCCCCTCTGGAAGTTATACTTCTAGATAATGTCTATAAAAAGGAGGTCTCTTAACAATAACATAATTATGTGTCATTATAGGCTGCTTGCACGAACAACTACAGGATGAGGATTTATTTATTTATTTATCTTTAAATAGAACAATAATTTCAGGAAAGAACATCATTATTCTGTTTACAGATAATATTTTGGTCACTTGGGAGATATTTGTGTGTATAATTGGAAGAGCTACAAAACTGATTTGCCAGAAAAGGTACTAAAGTGTAACTGTAGAAACATACTGGCCCAGCAACAAGGCGGGTATGTGATTGATTGATCTTATGATTTTCTTCTATTATTCTGCTATGACAAACGATCTGTCCTACCTGAATAGGCTTGCAAGAGAACATTAAAGAAACAGCAATCAGAACAAGAGTAACAACAAATAAACCATCTTTTTCAGTTTAGAAACAAAGTTGACCAATTTCTAAGAGTTAAAATTCTTAAACAACCAAAATATTTCTTGAGCCAGAGATTTTCTGTTTCATTGTTTGTTCGATGGTCAGTAAAAAATAAAATGCAACAGCAACCTGCTTCATGCCCCAACAGAGTACGTGATCTCCCAACTCAGCTCGAGATTTGTAGTGGCATAATGACAGTGAGAATGGGATGCAAGCAGCCTCTTAACACTTTCTGTTTTTTTTGTAAATGAGACTCTCAATCTCACAGCAGGAGACCACTTGGTAATTAGTGGCTGACCATCACGTCCTCTCCTGTCTGTACTCAAGCCACACCATGGGATTTGAGAAGACAACAGGGGAATTCTGATAGGTAGAAAAAAAGAGGCAGCGAGTCAGAGTGAATTCCTCTCTATGGAAATGATGTCCTCCCACACAGGAGAACTGGCAGACAGTTTTTGGACAAAAGGTTTTGCCTGCTCATTAGATAAGCAGGAAACCAGCAAAACTCTTACAAGCATCCTCTCTCTCTCTCTCTCTCTCTCTCTCTTTTCTCAGAACACAAACACGCACATGGTGAAACGCATTGATACATACATACAAGACATTTGTATTGAAGCTGCCAAACTAATGCGGGGTGCAAAAATATTTTAAAGCTTAACTGGCATGCACGGACCATTTTAAAACAAGTCATGTTCGCCAATTCCACCCTCATTTTATTCACTGCCATTTTGAATATGACTCATAATGGCATTCAGTGCAGATTCTCCACCATAATCTGCCATACAATCAAGCTCCTTTCTCCAGTGTAGCCATGACCTCACCACTCAGTTCAGAGTATCTGCAGGAACTTATACAGCTTACTTTTGTGTGTCTTTGAGATGTGTATTTGAGCTGAGGTTGTGCCATTGTCAGCAGCAAAATATGTGTTACACACAATGATTCTTTGCACTATCATTACCAAAGGAGTGAAAAAGTGGATGGTGATTAAAAAAAAAATCATTGTTAGTGAAACATAATCCCCTCCACAGGTGAGCAAGTCACTATTCAGTGCATGCATCGGATTTTACTGAAAAGAAGATGGTGGATAATAGGGCACACAGCAGTACACACAGTATGGAGGGAGAAATAAATGGATTTAATTTCCGTAATCTAAATATAACTTTTTTTTCAATATGAATGCTTTCCATTTAGCCATTTCTATCCTCTGTGCTAGATCTTATATCAACTTACATGTTGTTTTATGAAAGTCTAATTCACACTCTAGTTTAGAGCCAAAACAATTAGTCTGATTTGTGGAAATTAAAACCCATTAAAAAGACAAATTACCCAAGAACATACATGGCGTGGTAACAGGGCCTTACCTTGGCTGGGGTCTCCCTGGCTGTTTCTGAGTCTGACCAGCGGTGTTTGAGTTGGGAAGAGCTGGGCACACATTCACAGAACGTCTGCATGGGACAAACAGATAGGGCCACCAGTGTTGGCGTTTGTTCAAGTCACATGTGCAATCAAGCATGCATGCACATGCAAACAAACACGCACATGCATGCACAAGTACACACACGCAGAGACACAGGTTTCTGATACATATGAAAGCTCCTCAAATCTAATAGAATGTATAAAATCATTGTTAAAAGGTAAATGGTGCTCAAGCTGGTAAACTACAAACACATACAGTACACACAAAAAGGAAGACTGACCTAGACAGATCTGAACTGGCATAAGTACATCTCAAAGGCACCATTGAACTCAGTAGTTTACGACAGGCTCAGTGTATTTTCCAGAAATTGTACACAGAGTTTTCTCCTACATTGAGTGAAATAGCAAAGAATAAAAAGTAACTCAATTCACTGTGTGTGGATAAACTACTCTGTGCAAGCAAGCACTCATTCATACAGGTAAATAGGTGCAGAGTAAAATCTGAACATGCTTCAGGATACAGTATGTGCTTACTGCTGCTTAGTGAGTGTTTGTCTAGCAGTTCTAGCTGCTGCGCAGATAAAAGCAGAGTAATTACGGAAGTGTGAACTTTCTAACGGCTCCCAGAGACCACGTTGTTCCGTGACCTTAAAACACTACTGCTCCCCCACTGGAACTGTTCAATTAGCCAGGGACAATCACCCTAACACAAAATCACAAATCCCCACATCCATCTGAGTACTTAAGAACGGATGCAGCAAACATTAGCAATTAATATATCAAAATGTGTTTTCTATCCAAGCATGGAGTCACAAGATTTTCCTTGGTGAATCTGACTAAGACTATACTTTATACCTGTTATGACATGATAAGTTTATTACCATGAGCAGTTTTGTAAGATTACTGCCCTAATTTTTGGCAACCAGGCTGTGGAGTAGGTTTGGTTTGACTGGGGTTTGGTTTTGCAAACCACCGCCGACTTACACATTCAGCAGACACAGCATTTCCTCACTCTCTTTTACCTCTTGGTCTGAGAAGTATTTGGGTATTAACATCACATGATTGGTCCAACTGCTGCTAACAACTGGTATTGCAGTTTTGAGGATATGTGACTACTAACCATGTGACATTAACTTGTCTGCTACTTTGGACATGTGGCAATCATGGTGACAATGTACTGTACGGTTAAGCCATTGAGACACAGTCTCACAGACCTAGGGACCTATCTGCAACCATCTGGCAACAATTGGGTGTGAGGGAAATATGGGTCTTCCTCAACCAGTTAGTAAGTGGTTGCTGGAGGGTTAATGGCAGTCACTGGGATATCGATTGCTAAAAGCCCCAGTCACACAAGTCTGTACACCGGTCACTGACCCCCGATGCTTGGGAAAAATGTGTATTCTGACAGGTTGTCAAAAACACTTTGTGGTTGCTTTGGTCACTAGGACACATGTAGTACATATGGTCATAGAGCATGCCGGCATCCCGACATACACTGGTCAGCTACTCTCAAAGCCATAGTGAACCTGCGAAAAGTGTGACACAAATCATAAACAGAACTTTGCCATCAAAATAAAGGTTGCACCTTTTGAAAAATGTCGAGTGCAGCGCTGAGGCACAACTTTTACTTTGAAGGTGAATTTTCTTTTCCAGTTTGCATCACACCTTTTCAAGTAGCTACGGTAGCAGTTTGCACGTATTTGCAGACAAGTTGCCATCTTCCATGCAAACTACAGGCAACCATGGTAATCTGCTGGTGACCAAAGCAATCACAGGGAGGTTTTTGGTACAGTGTCCACTTTGCAACCGATTTCACCAAGTGACAACCAACAACCTCCAGTGACCACTCATCAAGCAGTCAAAAAATATACATTTTTTTATTTGCAGCTGGTGGTGATATCGTGACCAATATGGTAGACTCTAGAGCAATGCAAGCATTACATCAATTCTATACATTAAGTTTTCCTTATGTGGATATGGCTGCCTATGGTAATTGTGCCACTAGAGAAAGCCACACAGTAATTGTGTTGGCCTTCTGAAAAAGCAAAAACAAAAACAAGATTTAAAAAACTCTTAAAATCACCTTGAAGCTGGGGAGTCTGCTGATAGTTTTCTCAGATTTTAGCAGGTATGAGGGATCCCTTTAGCATTTTCATGTCAATATCTAAAACATAGTAGCTATATAGTGCACATATAGTGTTTTTATATGTGTGTACTTACATGTTTGCAGTTGTGTAGCAGTGTGTGTGTTTATGTATGTTTTGTCAGTTGCGACTTGCTGCGTATGCTACTCACACAGTCATTGTTATCATGGCTGACCAATAGCTCACCTTTTCGCTCTAAGCATTCATTTCCAATGTGTAAGACAGCAAGAAAGGAATAAAGTAAGGCAACAAGAGAGGAAAAAAGTTATGGGTGGGTGGATGGGGGAAGAGGGAGATTTGAGAGAGGTGTGCTGAATTCTAATGAGCAGCCTTAGGATCAGTGATAGAAATCTATGTCTGTTCTGCCTAAAACATTGCAGTTGTCTGTGCAGTACACAGAGAGCTACAGAACTGCTTTATTAAACAAACACAGACTCCACAGTGATACGACCAACAAACTAACAAGTCTGCTACATAGTAGAGTAAAGCGTAATGAATTTGTATGACATACAAATTCATTCGAGTAGTAACTAGTAATGAGAACAGGCTACTGCGACTGCTACTGCATGAGTATACAAAATGCGTATACGCACCAACATATATGGACACAACGTGCAATCCTGTTTTGTTGAGAAAGGGCAAAAAGACAGAAAAACATCACACGTGAACACATGCACACAGAACAAAGCTTCTGTGTTGCAGCTGCACCCAGCTTAGATTCCTGAGACTCTGCCTTTCCATTATACCGAGCAGCATGTATCAGAGCTTTAGTTTGTTCATTCTCCTGCCTGCTAGTGCTCACATTGGGGTTCCTTGCCGTCTGTGCACACAAACATATACACACGTGCCCGACAGTGACACACCAAATATCAGTGGGGTTTCTTGTTGGCAGTGGTCCCAGTGTGGGCATGACTGTTTGGCAGTGTTTGTCTAGTCCTAAACTGACTCCACAAGCTCCACCAGCGGAGAGGATTTACACTTAATGGAATATTTGGGCTTTTTATTGGTCGAACCTTACAAGCAGAATCCTATCTGATGAGGCACGTCTCAAAAAGACAGGAAGGGCTCAGACTTATCCTGGATGTGCCTGAATGTGTACGTGTGTGTTTTTTCAATCAGCATACATATGTGTTTGCATGAGTACATGGATAGTGTGTGGATATAAATCTTTTAGGCAAGTATCCCCAGGCTATCTAAGAATATTTGGATTGTGCGAGCGTGTTGTTCTTGGCATAATTAGTTCACTTTGCAGAATACCTCTGCATGAGTCTGTGTGACAGGGACTTTAGCAAGGTGTGTTTAAGCCTACTGCTCACTAAGCCGATGGAGTGGAAGAGGCTTTGCATATATTCACTTGTGGGCTTACTAATCATTTAATGGGACTTGCAGACTGCTAAATGAGGGGACAGAATGATGAAAAAAGGAGAAAAAGAGAGGTATATAAAGCAGGATAAAAAGCAAAAGGATATTGTGTAGGTGTGAAAGCCCTTACATAGTTCAGCACTGTTTCATATAAGAGATTATCTTCTTAAGTTTGCATTGTTTATAGACACTGCTATAACAGACAATATCCAAAACAGAAACTTTAATAGTTTGAAAAGAATTTGCAACATTCCTCTAAAATAAACTGTGATGGTCTCTAGCCTATCATTAGACCTTAAAGTTACAGTGTGTAAAATTTCACCACTAGATGTGAGTAGATTGCAGAGTTCTGTTTCTTTGACCCTCCCAGTTCAAACGCATAATCTTAGCTACGGTAAACATGATTTAGTCTGCCAAGAGCAAGCTAGAAATCTAGACCATAATGGCCGCGGACAGCTGACTACCATTTGTGTGTAAAAAAAAAAAAAAAAGAAAACGAAAAAAAAATGTACACACTATATTTTAACATATTATGAATAATATCAACACTTAGTGAAAAATCTGTATTTTAAATTTTTACCCCCAAATCACCTCAAAAACTCTGGACTCTGTTCTTCTGTAGTGAGTGTACCCAGAGAGCAAAGAGGTTATTTTTGCTGTCTGGATGGGCTGTCAGTCCACAGTTTACCTCAGCTGTCAATGCAGGTGAGAAGCAACCATATCTATTTACTCTGGAGATGGCTGTAGAACTTTGTGAAAGGAGTCTGATACAAGTCAATGAGTGTGTAACAATGTAGGACTCAGACATTTAGCAAATAAACTCTCATACAATGTGTGAATATAATCAAACTGTTTATCAGAGGGGAAGCGTGATTTGGACACTCAAGATTAACATTAGCTGGCATAATGTTAGTTTCTAACCAGCTGTTGTTGTTATTGTTTAGCTGGCTCGTTGTCAGCAGACTGGAGACCAGTAGGTTGCATCTCTAATCTGTGGACAGTAAGTTATTGTGACAATATTGGGAATAAACAAGCATGTATATGCACTTTTGTATGTGTTAGAGCCCTGACTTCAGTTCAGGAGATGAGGCTTGAGGTAAGGAGGAAGAGGATGAGGTTTTATTCAGATGCCATGGCCACTTCCACAAACCGGTGCCTGCTCCTGTGTATATTTAATGAATTAATTCTATGTTTACAAGAATGCATTTGTTGTTTGTTGGAAGATATAATTATACACTAATCAATGAGTACAAAATCCTTTTTTGATGAAATAAACTCAAAAAACAACTGCACCTTTAAGAAGATTTTCAGATAAATGAAATTTACAATGTCACATTATTTTTTTTTTTAATTTTAATTGGACAGTTAACTGCCTTAACAATACTTAACACAGATATTTGAACAAGTTATTTTCCAAACCCATGAAGTACTTTAAAATATGGCAAAATAACAGCTACAGAATGCTCATAAAGTTCTTTGAAATCAAAGACAACTGGGGTTATTTGAAAGCAAAGGCTAATGCAAATTCATTTATTCATTGTATTTTTTTTCCTGAGGATTCAAATGTCACTACCCAACAAAGCAAAGATGCGCTAATAATTTCAGGGACTGAAATTTGAAATTCAACAAGCTTGGAGGTCAGCTTGTTCATTGTCTTGGCAGAATGATGATGGCTGGTATCATTTTGGTCTGTGTGTATCCATTTGGTCTTACACATGGAGAACGGAGGTGAAGGGAAGCTTCTACCTTTAACTAAAAGAGAAGACACACCAAAGCTGCACTATATGATGTCTGTAGCTGGGCTGTACAGAGGACAGAGCTTCACTTTGGGGATGGAACTTGTTGTGTCCAGTCACTGGTGCTGATGTTAAGCACTGGTAAAATAAAGGCTAAATAAATACAAAATAAAAAGCTGTCAATTGTCAGTGAACCACCACAGAAAATTTATTTTTAAAACCAACTGCTGTTTATGATGTATTGAATATGTATGGAAGTGATCATTTTCCCAAATACTGTTTCTAGAAGACTGAAACTGATCAGGTGCTGTTGTCCTTAAAGTAATGGTTTTGTGTGTTAATGACAGCACAACCTTAGTTTATGACTGAAGGTTAAGTTAACCCCATGACCCTTAGAAGATCAATATCCACTGCAGCACAACCTCCCCTCAGAGAAGAGAGTGAACACAAGCACTTGCCACCCAATAGCACTCAACCATCACATATTTTACTCGTGCACTGCCACATGTGTACACACACATACGCAAATGCAGCATGCAGTTTTTCACATAAATAACACACACACACATGCATGCATGCGCATATCCACTAACACGAGTAAAGGAGCAAACACTACATTTGTCTTGCACCATCAGCATCAAAATCTGATCTCCTTGCGAAGGTCAGATTAGCAAGACGTAGGATATCCCCTTCGTGCAAATGCAGTTACAAACATAGACATACACAGAAGGATAGATGGACAGACGCACGCACATGTACACTCATGTGCACACACACACACACACACGCACATACAGACCTAGAAGTGCTATTTGAGCTACAGTCATTAGTCATTCTGCAGGGTACCTGTACCATGAAGCATGGACACCAGTATCCCTAACTTGCATGTATTATTTATGAGCGCCTGCACAGTTTACACGTAGTGATGTATGCAAATGTATACATTAAGGAGATGCAGCTCTTCATTTCTGCCTATTTGAGGATGCGTCTACCTTCTTACTGCACTGCTATTAAAGTAGCGACACTGTAGGGTGGAGATCCATCTTGCACTTTTAATAGTGTGTCTTGTGTGTGTATGTGTGTGTGTGTGTATGAAGTTCATAGAGGTATCTGTAAATGTGCTTGTGTGTCCAGGTATGTGTGTCCTGTCCTTGCATGATTGTGCTTCTGCACTTAACTGTTCTTGCAACAGCAATCACAACTCTAAGTGGCCTACAATTTCAAAAAGAGAAATTGAAGTGGGAGTGGAAAGGACGAAGGAAGACAAGGAAGCTGGTAAAGTTCAGATGTGAGGAGTCCTTGATGAGAATTATTTTGATTATTCCCGACAAAGGTGATGGGAATAAAATTATAAATCTATTCTGTTCTCTCTGCAATATTCCAGTGAATGATGAGGGTATACCTTTAACAAAGATGCCCTCATGTTTGTATGTGCTGAAGCAGAATCAGTTAGGTGGCTATTCTGTTCTTAGGGAAAATTACAATTACAGCGTGGGTAGCATGACTTTGGTGTCAAAAAACTGCTGCTGGTTCATGTATAATCTCCAGTAGAATGCATTCCCCTTAGATGTGTGTGTGCACAAGTCTTATATTTTTGACATTTCATGCAATCATACTTAAATCCTCCTAACTTGACCTGCATGTTGCACATGAAAGTTTAATTTCAAGTCAAGATAAGTCAGGTTTATTTGTAATGCCTTAATCTCACTGTAATGGGCGTACCTGCAGCCACACAACTATGAAGTTGGTAACCATGCACCAATATTTTGATGCAATACGAGCTGTCTCAGTTTCATTTACGCTGCACACACAAACATGACACATAATTCTTGTTTACATACATACATACAATAGAGTACAATACAATACAATGACAGACATGAATTCTATTTGCAGTGCAAACATTTAGTTAGCTTTTTTATGTTGTCGTTTTCCCCTCATGCATTCCACTCATTTGACTTCTTTTAAGGGCACTGTGTAATTAGCTGGCTTTGTATATCTTTGCATTTTGGGGTAAAAAAATTACCACTGCGTCCTCATGCCTCACCAGCTCAGTCCTTCACACTCACATTCACTGGCTTCACGGTCCTTAAAGCAAGACCTGTCTCTTAAAAGCCCACGCTCCAAAGAAGAAATGAAAAACTTAACAAAGAAAAAGGGAACGTGAGTGACACGGAATAAGAAAATCAAAGAGACAAGTGAAAATTATGTCATTAGATGGCTGAAGATTCTAAGAAGAACGGAAAAGTAAAAGGAAATCACAGAAAGTTAAAATAAAGTCGTAACAATCGTAGTTTGAGCTGTTGAAATGTCAGTTTTCAGAGCTGTGGTATTTTTATACACTCATGAATTCACTTTCACAGAAAAGTGAGTGTCAGTGTATGCAGAAGCAGCCATATGGTAAAGAAATTAAAAAACAAAAAAATAACCCGTCCAATAATATTGTTTTATTGAAAAAATCTATGACAAACTGATCCCTTTCTTGCACATTTCTCATTCAATATATAATATTTTCTTACATCATACTGCAATCTTTAAAAAAAGAAAACTTTAAAAATTGTAAGAAAAGCTTATTTTATGACTAACCGACAATAAGGGACAATCTTATAAGACATAAAATACATATACAACTACAAACTAAACAGTTTTTCTATTTTGTCTCCATTTGGTTAGTCTCACGTAACCTTGTCCTTAGAGAAAAGCGGTAACAATATAAGCCATCTTAAATTGAAAGCCCTTTTTCACTCTTGCTGTTTGACTTCATGCTTGCAAAGAAGCGATTCTGACCTTACAGTGATTGTGTACTTCATAATGGTGGCTGCAGTGATATGTTTTTGCATTCCAGTTTGTGCATCTCAGGGACAGTTGGTGACAGAGTTGGTGTCTGTGCGGCCAATTGCAGTATGAGTTCCAAGGACAGGCAGTGGAGGGTAGAGCGGGTGATTTGTCTCTTAGGATTGAACTCATCCCCCCGCTCTCCTGCTGGCCTCTCCTTCTTCTTCTTTCTCTGCATGCTGTCTTATTTTGAAGGTTAAGAGCATTTCTCGCAGTGTTTGCATGCATTCATTTCAGCTGATGCAGCATATTGTGTTTTCTGAATTGAGAGTTTGTGTAGTATGCATAGTTACACGAGGTCATACATCATCAAATAAGCCATTAACATTCACATACGGATATTTTATATATAGAATATATATAGAATACTTTTAACTATGATTTTTTTTCCACTCTGAAGCGGCTGTCCAAGACCAACCAAAGTTCTGTGTCACTATAATATTGCGATTTCTATCCAGGATTTTTCTTAGAGGCATTCAGTCATAATTCCACAGATTGTAGCTTCACACCATTGGCTCCTCAGATAAGCACATATGCCAAATGTGTCTGACCCTGTGTTTCCTCTCCTACCAAGTAGGAGAACTATATCAACAACAAGCAGCCTCATAAAACAGCCTTATAGATACTCTCATATCTGTGTGTGTGTGTGTGTGTGTCTATATATATATATATATATATATATATATATATATATATATATATATATATATATATATATATATATATATATGCACATACACAGATATGAGAGAACACTGAAGATGGGTCGTGACTGGGTCTTCCAGCATGACAATAACCACAACATATGGGCAAGGCAACGAAGGCGTGGCTATAGAAGATTCACATTAAGGTCATGAATAGGCCTACCCAGTCTCCAGACCGCAATCGTACAGAAAATCTGTGAAGGCAGCTAAAGCTTTGAGTTGCCAAACAGAAGCCAAGAAACTTAAAGGCATTTCTGGAGTGGGCCAAAATCCCTCCTGAGATGTGTGCAAACCCTGTGACCAACTAAAAGAAATGTCTTACCGCTATGCTTGCCAACAAGGGTTTGTGACCACTTATAAAAAGCTGGAATGAACACACTGAAGCCAATGGCCATCACTCAGTGTCCATATGTAATCTTGTCTGCCACTGCTTGTTTGCAGCTTAGTTTGATGAATGAAAACTTGGCTAAAAGGTGAAATGGAAACTCTTTTCATTATTGTGCAAAAGAGCTATAAAAACTGCTTTTGTGTGTATAAAAAAAATGTTTTTTGTGCTGAGAAAAACTGAGCACTGCACAGACTATTATTAAGGTCAGTGCAAAGCAATATTTTTTTGCTTGAGTCTTTAACCTCACTTCCTATCTTTGATAGTAAGTAGCAGTATATTTCTTAAACATGCAGTATTACTAACAAATTGTTATTTTTTTGTGTGAGATGTAATTTAACTGCTAACACGTGTAGACATCAGCTCGTATTGTTAATCATGTCAATATATATGACTGTAAGATTATAGAAGGTGTCTTCGGATATATTGTTGGTAATGTCTTGTTAAAGATTTATTATTACAGATCTACCCAAGATCTGCAAGTGACATGTTAAACAACAGATAGATTTGTGTGGCTCTGCTTTCATGTGTCGGCTTACACAGAGGTGTCTGTATGATTGCACCTGTTCATTAAGGTCAATGTAAACCATTATCTTCCCTAGAGTCCTAAATCTGACTTCCACTTGACAAAAGTGAATATGGAAAGATTATTTCTGGCTAGTCTTGTAAGCCTTTACAGGGCTTCCCAGTGAGCAAACAGTGTAGAACTGCTGCTGGCACTACTCATAAATACCAAAGCAATTTTGTCAATAGGGCCTTTACTGTAATGGAAACATTCAAAATTTCTGTGCACAATAACCCTTCAGAAGCTATGGGCAATAAGTGGAGCACATATTGCAGAATGGGGATATGCATGCATCGTTAAGGGGCCTCTTCATGTAGAGTGCGGGGGTTTGATCGCTGCCTTTATAAGGTGTAGTATCGGTCACAGACAAAATGTTTGTGTTATTGTGTAACTTGTTGAAAATGACACAGTTTCAGTCTCACTAAGAGCATATTTTTATATCTGAAACTATCAAAAAACAGACAAATGCTAACACATACAACTTTGCATGGTAAAGCAATACCCTAGCAATGAGTCAAAACAAAATAGAGCCAGGGCAATATGCACAACATTGCTGCAACAAAAAATATGAATGCTACAAGCATTGTTTTCCACTCCATGAGGAAAGCAGTAGTACACCAAGGTAAGTACTACTGCTTGAATGTAAAATAAAATGGCCTGCTCATATTTGGCATGGATTTATATATTCATATATATATATATATATATATATATATATATATATATATATATATATATATATATATATAGATAGATAGATAGATAGATAGATAGATAGATAGATAGATAGATAGATAGATAGATAGATAGATAGATAGATGGATAGATGGATAGATAGATGAATAGATAGGTAATGTTTTCTCAACATGAGTTGAAATTTAATGCAGGAGCATAATTCTTTACTACTTCATACACCCTTTTTTTCATTACAGATGACACCTAGAAATCCTGTAGCCCAGTTTGAAAAGCTGTTGCACAAACAGTTACCGAAGGCAGTTAATGCAATCCAAATTTTAACCTAGCATAAAGCTCCATGCTTTACTTGGACTACTAATGCCCAAATTGGAAAAAAAGTGTTTTAGCTGTGACAGGGGAGGCAAAACAGAAATGCAGGCGACACATTTAAAATGGAAGTACACTTTTTCTTTTTTTTTCTAGTCTGAAAACTTCAGTCAAAAGTCATCAGCCTGAAACCTTGGGACTGATAAGCAGGCAAATATGAGAGCAGAAGCAGACTTGCTCCCTGGCTGTTTGTAAAAGGAACTGCCACACAACTGTCACTTTTTTCCGTGAATGAACTAGGACTGTGTCAAAAAAAAAAAGTGCTCCAAATGAACAGTCGGAAGGCAAGGACTAAAGAAATGTAGAGAGACTGCATAAACAGACCAATTGAGTGTGGTTAGCTAGTGCTAGACATCAGTCATGCTCAGGAAGTAGCAGACAAGCTTTTTTACTGTATTTACTGAACTAGAACTATATAATAACTCAAACTCACCTCATGTCTAGCGGGTTTTTCATACCAACTTCTCCCAATGTGTAGGTTCAGAAGTGAGAGAGGGAAATAAGCATGTAGTATCCTAATGTTACCAGCTTAATATGACTCTATAGATTACACACCGAGTTGAGTTAAGTTGCCGATTGCACTGAAAAACCTTCCACAGCACAAACCATTGCTTTCATTTTGACTAATTAAACAACATATTGCCCCCAAACATCTGCAATCTTCGCAGCTGGCCGATTCTCACAAAGCAACAGTAAAGGTGGGAAACCTATAGGCCTGGCTTAATGTCAAAATGTGGAAACTTTAAAAGGAAGACACACAAGAACTTAATTAATGTAGTTCTCTGCTGACAATTCCTCTGGAGTTACGAGATTAAACCGCTTCATTAGTGTCTGGGGAGAAAACAGACAGATGAGAAAGGCAGACCTTGGGGGGAGAGAAATGGGGAGATGGAGAAAGAGTAAGAGCCTGCTTTGTTAGTGTTTGAAAGAGCCACTTTCAAGGCAGTAATTATGACGCAGAAAGAATGTAATTATTTTCCCAGAATGCCAGAGGGCTTTCAAGTACCTCCTAATAGTGATGGGTGACAATCTAATAGACTACAGATATAAGTGGTGCATGAGGCTTAATTGGTGTTTAAATGTAAGTGACTTGTCTGAACACATCTAGACTCTTTCCTAAATGTGTCGAATGTGCCTGCACCTTCTGATCCAGCCTGGCATGATGTGACAAATTTGATCAGAGAAAAGCAGTATCGTTGTACAGCTGATGTGGTCTGACAGCTTGTAGTAATAAGCCTGGGGTGTTGTGAGTGTTTTAAGACTGATTAAGCCACTGTCACGTTTTGCACTTCCCTACAGACCCCATTTAAAGCCAAATTCACAATCAGATGCGGAAACCCAGTGTGAATAGAGATGGTCATGGGTCACTGGAGAATGTTAAGTTTCATATGGCACGTGCACACTAGAGAAATGAGCCAAAAGTAAGATGCTCTAAGTAACTAAGAAAAAACTCGGCTGTATTACATCATGGTATTTGGGTTACTAGCTTTTCTATATTCATTAACTAGGATTTGGCCATTATGCTTTACAGGGATGCGCAGTATCTCACTCTAAATGACTTTTCACACATGGGCTAAAGTGTCAGAATAAATGATCCACTATAATGGATAAACCACTTTGCACCTTGTTGCTGCTTTTCCCACTGTACTAGTGTGAACATGGCTTATGGGAACGGATGCCTTCTCTGTATAAGTCCTGTGGGAGAGCTGCAGTGATGAGTTAAAATGCCTGGACTCCTAATGGAGGGATTGGTCGTGAGAACAAACCACAAAAGTGTTTTTTTTTTTTTTTTTAAACTTGAGCCTCTGTCAGCTTACGTTTGAGCACTGTCTTCACCCAGTCATTTCCCTTCCTCACTACTCTGCTAAAAAAGTCAATTCGAGAAGCTTAGTAGTCTGATTGAAATCATAAATCCATTTTTATTCATTTCCAGATTTTCATTTTGGAAGATCTATTATAAAGGGGGGAAAAACTATCGAAAGCTCAATGCACAGGGCATGCAGTGACATTTAGAGTAAGCCACCGCAACAAAGCGTTGTAGCTGGTAGCATCGGATCTCTGAGACAATCTGCTTTGAAGCAGAGTGTGGGTTGCAAGGCTTGTGACAGATGTGAACGGCAAGCTGAACTTTATTTTAATAAACACTGTGGGGGGATGTGTTTGCCACCGCCCCCAATGCTCTGATCACCGTTTGACCCATGGCCCGGCTCACAGCCAACTTCTAATTGTGACAAGGCGCATATGGCACATAATTATTCTGAATAATCGGTTACCATGGTGATGGCTGACCCTGATGGCGACTGATGCGCGCTCTTTATGTTAGGCTCTTTGGTCGGAGGCAGTTTTGCCTCTTTGCCCTCCTAATGTGCTGCGGATTAGAGATGTACATTATCACTTTAATCTTCTCTTTAACCCCTTCCATCGGCCTCGCAGCCCCAGCAGAGAGACGCCCACAGCCACTCAGCAGAGCCGCATATGGCCACAAATGACGTATGTTTTCCTGCTTATACGTTTCATGAAAGCCTAATAGAAACATACGACTTCATTTTTCCCCATAGTGCCATCCTGTCTCAGTAATCCACTTCAGTCCTCATCTCCATCAGCTCCCTTTGGTGTCTGTAAGTGTATGCTCATGATATAAATACACCGAGCTGCTATTAAGCTCTTACTTACTCTGTCTCCCCCTAAGACAGTCATCTTTTACAAAACGGATAAACAAGCCTTTCACTCAGGAGGTGAATATAACTTATTGGAAAGGTATTCCCTCCTCCTCACCTGTGTGAGCAGAAAATATGAATTTGCCTGAGTCATAATGTTTTTTAGCAATGGCAAATTATTTTTTTTAGCTCAAAAATGTCAAAATTATATTTGCCTCAGATCAGTAACAACAGTCAAAAGTCATTACAAAAGATATTAGGTAAACATTATGATTTTAATATAAAAATAATTTAGTTTCAAAGATGCTCATGCATCGACGGCACACACTGAATGCCAAGACTTAAATCAAGTACAGTTGTTAAGTGGGTTAAAAACAAATACCATTAGTAATAACGTTGTTCTTCAATAAGACAGGAAAGTCACAATGCGTGATGCTGTGGAACAGTGGTCTATAAGTTTGTCAAGTGCATTTATTGATAGTATCTGGAGGGTGTCTAGGCCACTGCATCTTTGTGACCCCTGACACATCTCACTACAAGCTGACAGCAACTGCTATGCCCCACGTAACAGAGAGCCACACAGCAATCACAGCACAGCCACTGAAAATAGAAAATACACTATCATCATTTTCTCTTCAGCTGATGACTGGCAGTGCCTTAACCCAGGGGTTAAAAGTCAGCCTGTCAGACCAAAGGTTAGCAACCCCTCCATCTCTTCCCCCAAAACTTGTCATCTCTTCATCCCTCTCTCTCCTACATCCATTCCTCTTGACCACCCTGCCCCATAGTGCTAAAGAGTTTTCTCTCTGCATCTTCAACACATGCGATAAATCAATGTGAGCTGAGTGGCTGTAGAAATAGTGTGAGTCTGATTGATTTCTTATGTTAGCACATTATAGGAGTCTGTGAGGAGGCTGCCAGATTTCATTCCCCAAGTGAGAGAGGCTGTGCAAGAAGAGAAAATAAGTTCAAAGTATGGTGGGAATTAAAGAAAGACATTGTTAGCCAAAGAACAGTTTTCAAGATTTGTCTGTGATTATATGACAATTACTCGCTACAGTCTAAGTCGACAAGTTGAAGGGCTGTCAAAAAAAAAGCTCAGTTTTATCTCAAACTTTCTGCCCCCCACCCCTCATGTCATACTACTTTGCAAAATCTCTGAACTTCAAACTTTTTGAGTTAGATATATTCTGGTCCACCTCAGTCTCTTGTAAACATCATTTATTAGTCATTGTATCTGTAAGGAGGCTTTGAATTAAAGGTGGCAGACAAATGGTTGAGACGCTGTGCTGTGCAGTCTTAAAAAAGGCTTTTACAATATCACACTAAGACTGGAAGCACTTGTACCTAATAAACTGACAACTTTGCCAGAAAATGCCCATTTAGGATTTTCAAAGCAAGGTCAAGATGAAAGTAAAAAGAAACTTTTTAAAAGTGTACAGATTGAAAATGTTGCTTTTACATGTCATCCACAAGACATATAAATAAATTCATGAAATTAAATAACACTAAAAACACAAGGACAGGGGGATACGGAGGACAGATAACGTTTCAGAGAGAACGTGAAGATGGTCTTAAGATTCTGTTTTGAACCACTTGATAGTCAGTGACTGAAACACTGCACTGTTTGGGCCATACGTCTTCTAAGTCCTTGGAAAAAATAACAGGCGCTCCAACAGAATAACAAAACTAAGACATCAGTTTCAGCGGCAAATAGTAAAACCCCCTCTGGCACAATTTAAACAAAACAGTAACATTAAAAGCCTGGATGTTGTATTAGATTGCAATATTCTACAGGCTGACGCATCAATACACACTCTAAGAGCCAAATCAGACAAAATGTCAGTAGAGAACACTGCTCACGTTTCACACGACAGTAAAATCTCAAAACCTCTGCCCAGATTGATTGTGTTTATGCATTATATAGTTTACCAACTTCTAAAATGATTGCTATTCATTTGTGTGCAGTCATGGTTTCCCAAAGAAGATCCAGATCATTTCTGGTGAGATCTAAACATTTCATCCCGTATGACCAAGTTTATGAGCAAATATCAGCAGAACGAAGCATAAGAGTGATTAGCTAATGTTACCAAGACGGTGAACTTCCAGCCTAACTCAGGTTCACGTACCTGTGCCACGCAGCTGGATCGCTTTAACCAGATTGGATCACCAAGGTAACCTAAATGCTGCTGTGGAGCAGGTTAACCTCAAAGGATCGGATGTATTAGGAACACTGTAGAAAGTTATACCAGGATACATGTGCCCACTTACAAGGTACTTTAGCCACCGAACTTTAGATGTGTACATTGTAATGTTCCACATTACTAAAGCACAGGTGTGTCCAGTTTCATGTGTCTACTTGCACGGACGTGTCTGTATGAGTGAGCGCTTGTTTCTCGGAGGAAAATGTCATCCTGCTGATGCCAAATTCCACAGCATCAGCAGAACGACTGGTCTGCAGCATTCAACATTTCCATATCCAATCACATTCGGACTATAGTATTGCAGAGTGGTGCAGAATTTCACCAGAGGAAACAAGACAAACCAACTATAATAATTATGCACTTGTTTAGTGAAGCCATATGAGGGGGTCAAAAACTGCTCCGAAATGAGATGTAAGTTGACGTGTGCATAAAACATAATATGTTCCTTTTTGGTGGAATTAAAAGATACAAGCTACATGATGTATGACAGCGCCCCTTTCAACAGCTCCAAGTCCCTGTTTTTAAAATGGGCCGAGAACAATAATATGTTTCTTTCCAGAGATACAGCAAATCCAGCTATGTGGGCAAGGAAGGGATTTTATCCCCAACAACAATCATTCTCCTACATTTTTTTGACAGATTTAATGTTTGAATCACTTAAAAGGAGGGTTTTGGAATAACAACAAGCCAAGGGAGTGAGGCCTACAATCCTCATTTATTCAAATGTGCCACTTTCCCCAGCACATCTGAATAATGGCACACAGTCTGCCAGATTGAATTTTTGATGATGAATAAATAATGGATGTTAGTGGATAAGTCTGTTAATACATTAGCCATGAGTTTGTCATAACTGTTTAATTGGATAGCAGCAATAAATACATCTCTGCATTTCCCCCCCGCCTCCCTCTGTGTCTGTCTCGTTCTGGATAGCTTTCATGCATCAAATACTTTTTTTTTTTATCTCTCTCCTGAAACTGTTCTCACTTCTAATGCCTTTTGTCATCCTTATATCACTCACCTAACCTCCTTCTTGGAGTTTTCCCTTTTTCTGCTCATCAAAAAATGTAAAATATCTAATCAAATTTCTGTTTTAGGTCACAGAAAATACTGTCAGAGGGAACTTGAAGATACTTTACTGCTTGCGGTCAGTATCATCCTTGCAGAACATGTGACATACATTTTAAAGGAAGGATTGGACTTGGCTTGGTGCAGGATCTAATTAATTCTCATTTCTTATTGTCTTGTAAAAACCAAGTCCCTGAAACTACAAAAAACTGTGTCAGTGGCTATTAACCAGCCACTAAGTGTGTGTGTTTTTTTTCTGACACATTTAACTGAATGGATAAGGAATTACATTTTCAAGCCAATTCATAAGTCAAGAATACTACCTAATTGGAACAAGGTTTTCACAGCCTCCATCCTTGTTGTCAATTAATGCAGCTATTAACCTTGAGACATCTGATGGTGCACAGCCCATAATGATGCTATTATGTTTCCTCCGTTAGCTTAAGCAAGTCATCAGCAGGTAAATATACGAAGCCAGTTTGCTGTGGAATTGACTCAGAGGACAACCAATAATGTGATTTTGGAGAGACTACCACATAAGAGAGAGTCAGAGAGCAAAGGATCTCAATCACATGTGCTCTGGCAGTTCAACGCAGGATAAAAAGAGCCCCTGTGCACTAGCACTAGAACAGATGACACTCTTTAGCATTGCTATTTTAAAAATCAGCTGTGGCTTGCTCCTAGGCATTCTCCATATTCCAGCAGTTTTCAGTGTAATTGTATGTTTATGTTAGTTAAGACTGCATTACCATCCCTCTCTCTCTCTCTCTCTCTCTCTCTCCTATGCTAGTTTTCTGCTCCAGATCCAGTGGCCAGTAGATTGATCTCTTGATAAAATGTCCCTGTTTATCATAAATTATTTACTGGATTTTCAAAGTCTAATTAATGTGCTCGTAATTCACTGTCGAGTCTGCTGCACGCCACATGTGTGTAGTTGATTTTTATTTTTTGCTTCCATGCTTGATTATATATAATTGCTGATTAATAATGAGGGAACATCAGGCAAAGAAGTCCATTATGTTGTGGGACGTATGTTCCATTAAAAGAAGCGCTCTTAATCTCACATCTATATTTTATCGAGACTCCAGCATCACATGAACGGAGCTCTTTAACTCTTACACTGAAATTGCCAGGAGGAAATTGGACACGTCTCACTACACATATAAAGATAGAGCCCAATCTGTCAGTGACATGAGCCTGGCTAGCTGTCCATTGTGTTGACTGAACTCTGTAATACATGCACACACTGTATCCCTCTCATCCCTCACTCCACCACTCATTTCACTTCCAGCCAACTCTTTTCCTTCCATCGGCACACCTTCTCATCTGCCTCTCACAGGTGATTACCAATACATTTTTAATGTATGTTGAATTAGCAGGGAGGTGAATGATCATTTGGAAATTTGTGATATCATAGCATCTCAGATTAAAATAAAGATATTTTCTTTCTTTTAAATTGTTCCCTTTTTTGGTCTTCATGACTTTTTCGAGCATGTGCTTTCTTAGACTTTTAGCTCTTCTACTGTAAAGAGAGTCAGGTCAGCTTGTTGACAGATCTGTCAATACATGCTCTGGGAGGTAGAGAGTAACCTTGCCCTCTTTCATAATGTTCACCACTCGTATTTCCTTTCTTTACAACTGTTCAAAACATACAACAGTCCAACAGCATCATCATGTACGCACATTGTGCTTGCCCACACACATATATAAGGACATGCAAGTGCACTGAGTCACATGCACCTTCAGGCATACACATTTGACCTAAAAGCATATGGAGTACAAAGAAAAAAAATCAACACAATCACCAGAACCATGAATCAATTAGGTACAGTTACTTCCTATTACAGCTGTTTTCCTGGATGCAAGTGAGCCCTTGGTGGTGCTTTGGGGCATCTGTGATGAGCTTTGTAACTCATCCAAGAGCTGACTGTGTGGAAAAAGACTGTGTTTCCCCAAAAGCAATGTGTGGCATATCTGATAACAACCCTTTGTTGATGGTACGTGGGATTTTGAGCAGCTGGAATATATCTGCGTCATCTTGCAAAGGTACATGTGCCCCCAGCTAGCCTGCTGTCTGCTCAACACTGATCTGGGACCATCTGTGATTCATACTCTCCAACCCTCCCGTGTCATTTTTACTCCACTTTGGGTTACACTTTTGTTTCTTTACTCTAGGTCTTATTTTCATTCTTCTTTATCAAATTCTGTTTTTGCCTGTGTTCCATCCTTCCTGGATAATGCCTCTTTTTCTCTGAAGACCTTCTTGCCAGCTTCCAGCCCTAGAAATATGATATCGAAATATTCCGTACTTTTATGTGAGTAAGAAATATGGAAACTGAGAAAATCAGAAAAGGACACAGAGAAAAACACATGGGAAAGCAGTTGCCAGGTTTAACCTTCTTACAAGGAAAGTCCTATCTTCATAGAGCTATGCATCCCAGCAAACATTTCCATTCTGGATACCCACTGGCTGACAAAACATTCTGGATCTCTAGTCTTGTTTGTAACACCGTACTGGCATTCCAGACATTACCTGGCTTTCTGCTTGGCATCCTATTGCCTGGATCCTCTTCCTAGACCTACTACCAACAAGCATTTTTTTTTTTTTTTTAGAAGAGAATACAAGTAAAAAAGATTTGCTCAAGAACAGTAGGAAACATGGGAGCATGAAACACAGTCGTGAGATGAACTCATGATCTTAATCTTACCACGAACCAGCCAAATTACAATTTCACCATAGGACTGTATTTAGAGCCCAGTCGATATTAGCTATTCGCCAAAATACGGACACTGGCATTTATAACGGTCCATAAATGAAAACTGATTGGATAATTGTCCACCAGAGGGCAGTGGCTCCATAATGTAGTGGTTTACACACTCAAAAGTTTGCTGATTTGATTCCAGCTGGAGACACAAAATCCCATTTGGGGTTGCGTCAGGAAGGGAATCTGGCAAAAAACTCTGCCAAATCAAAACTTGTGGAGCTACCCGCTATGGTGACACCTTGTGACAAGGGAGTAGCTTTAGTTGTCCAGAAAAATGCTAGCTATAAATTGGGTTTTTAAATCACCAAATATGGGTATTAAAAATCCTACATCGGTCAAGCTCTAAGTGTTGACAGTGAAATGGAGAAGGGGCAAACTGTTATGCACAGTGACAACAATTTCACCATGCAACATACGGCAAGATGGGAAATTTATTTCCATATGTAAACACAAACATAAAGGTGTCTTTTTTTTATTCAAAAAAATGTGGACTGAACATTGTAAGGCTGTTTGCAACCACTTTGCAACTAAAGAAGTTACAAAAAAAAGCCCCACATGCATCTACTTTTTTTATAGCAATATTGTAACCAATATTTCAGCCACCTCTGGCCTCATTACTCATTACTACCCTTTAGTTTTGGCTGCAGAACAGTGACCATTTCTGTTGTTGCTGGGATGCTGCACAGAAATGGATATGTCTGCAGCAGAAACCTAAACAAAACTGCACGATCCCTCCATTACGGCACTCAATCACTTTCTATGAAAAAAAAAACCACTCCTCACTTATATAACAACTTGACAGTAATGGCTCTGTGTACCTCTTTGATCCACCAACACACAGAGTCCTCTCACACATTCATACCTTCATTCTAACAATAGTCCTACACTCCTGTGAACCACTTAGGCTTTGAACTCACAATTCAACAATACTAAAACAATGAAAAGCTTCTATAGCATATGGGTGTGTTTATAGGTGGAAGGCAGCTGATATTGCACTGATTAAAAAAGAATAAAAGCAGAGAGAGAGGCAATTAGAAAAAGCATTTGTGTGAGAAGAGACGTGCTCACTGGAAGATGAAAAACAGTGAAAAATTAAGGCTTTGAAATTCATTATAGTACACGCATGCCAATTTGCAGGGGGTGTTGTTATGAAGAGCAAAGTGAAATCAGCGACACCGAGGGAGTGTTGTTGCTTTTTCCTCGATAAATAGAATAACTCGCCATCGACTCTGTACCCCTCACTCGGTTTAAAAGGAGCGATGGAATTGATAAAACGTAAATCATTGCACAAGCAAAACATGCAGAGAGCCACATGAAAAAGTCAAACTATAAGTACTTTTATGTACCGTGCAACTCTTAAACAACACACACACTGATATGGCCCAATTTGATCAGTCTCTCCAGAGAGATGGTTACAGTACAAAACAAAAGCACCCACATATAAACAAAAAGACAGAAATAACACTTCCGCCTGATCATTTTAGTTCATGTGCTGATGTTGTCTGAAAGCAGAATTTGCACCTATTATCGCAGCTGTATCTGTGACGTGACAAATAAATAAAGCCCTTTGGTGTCAAGTGTTTCCTCGATGCCAGCCAGAGCAAGGAAGGAAAGACAAAGACTGAGGTTGTTAGAATTGTAGTCCTGCCACAGCAAGACCCCCCACAGGGAAATCACAGGCCCGGTGATCCAGGGAAGTCTGCTCTGCTCTGCTTTGCTCCAGTCTCACACGGCCTCCTATACCTCTGGCCAGCTCATGAGGTTCATTATTTCGACAAGGGTACCCACAAAAGCAGCAAGCCCACATTGCACGCAGGCAGTACACAATTACAATCTTCACCTCAACATATTATTACACTGATACTATAAAGTATCACGGCATGACTGTATGAAACATATACTTCACATGTATCAGCATATGCTGGAGCTTTGTTATTAGGGCTGAACAATTAATCAAAGTCATGATATGAAAGGCTGTAATTTTCAAATTGCAAATGCTGCCCTGTTAAATATAAATAAGCTGTAGTAAGTGAAAGTTTAAGCTATAATGACAAGTGCAAATTTTCTCTGTTATAGTTAATAAATGTTAAATTCTTTGCATATCCTAGCTGTCATCTGGCTAGTATGCTAACTCTGGGCATGCCAGCAATTTTAATTTCATCATTAATTTGCAGTAGTGAATGTACTGTAAGTACAACCATGACTCTCTTTTAGTTCTTTTTTTGGTTTTTACCAAGTCTTTTGGGAAGTACACTAAACTGCCAAAAGTATTCGCTCGTCTGCCTACACACATATGAACTTGAGTGGCATCCCATTTTCAATCCATAGGGTTTAATATAATTGCAGCCCACCCTTTGCAGCTATAACAGCTTCAACATTTCTGGGAAGGCTTTGCACAAGGTTTAAAGTGTGTTTATGGGAATTTTTGACAATTCTTCCAGGAGCACATTTGTGCAGTCAGACACTGATGTTGGACGAAAAGGCCTGTCTCACAGTCTCCGCTCTAATTCATCCCAAAGGTGTTCTATCAGGTTGAGGTCAGGCCAGTCAAGTTCTTCCACATCAAACTCACTCATCCATGTCTTTATGGACCTTGTTTTATGCACTGGTGTGCAGTCATATTGGAACAGGAAGGGGCCATCCCCAAACTGTTCCCACAAAGTTGGGAGCATGAAATTGTCCAAAATGTCTTGAGATGTTGAAGCATTAAGAGTTCCTTTCACTGGAACTAAGGGGCCGAGTCCAACTCCTGAAAAACAACCCCACACCATAATCCCCCCTCCACCAAACTTTACATTTGGCACAATGCAGTCAGACAAGTACTGTTCTCCCAGCAACCACCAAACCCAGACTCGTCCATCAGATTGCCAGATGGAAATGATTCGCCACTCCAATAAACATGTCTCCACTGCTCTAGAATCCAGTGGCAGGGTGCTTTACACCACTGCATCCAACGTTTTGCATTGTGCTTGGTAATGTAAGGCTTGCATGCAGCTGCTCAGCCATGGAAACCCATTCCGTGAAGCTCTCTACACACTGTTCTTGAGCTAATCTGAAGATGAAGTTTGGAGGTCTGCAGTGATTGACTCTGCAGAAAGTTGGAGACCTTTGCACACTATACAAATCCACTGACCCTGCTCTGTATTCTTCATGGCTGAGTTGCTGTCATTCTCAATCACTTCCATTTTGTTATAATACCACTAACAATTGACTGGAATATTTAGTAGTGAGGAAATTTCATGACTGGACTTGTTGCATGGGTAGCATCCTATCACGGTACCACGCTGGAATTAACTGAGCTCCTGAGTGCGACACATTTTTTCATTTTTTGTGGAAGCAGTCTGCATGCTTAGGTGCTTGGTTTATACACCAGTGGCCATGGAAGTGACTGTAACTCCTGAATTCATTGATTTTGATTAGTGAATGCTTCTGGCAATATAGTGTATCTCACACTTTAGAGGTTCCACTGTGTTCAATCCACTATAGTTTCACTGTCTTGGTTTTAAGGCTCGACCAAGAAGACGTGACTAATAATTTTCTGCATTGATCATTATGAGTGATAAGTTTCACTGCTGTCTGATGTATTCTTTATATGAAAAAAAATATTAAAGTGTTTTTATGTAAGCATTTGTGGAGTTTCAGGTGCTTGTTTGCCGAGTGTAAATGACTGACAGCGTTGCTTGGTTTTCTCAGTTTTACATGCACTACTCGTTTGAACACATCACATGAAAGCTAGAAATCTGGACCTCAACAGTTTGGAGCTGTAAAGCAGCCTGCTTTGTAATTCTGTTTAGTACGGCAACATTTGCATGTTTTCAGCTGGATATCAAGATTGCTATCAGCTGCCATTTAGCAGCAGTTTGTCATTATTATCTTGAGTAGCCACTCTGTCATCTTGTTGTGCTGTTATCCACAAATCTAAAGGCACTTTGGAACTTCTTTATTATATCTGAAAACTGCTGAGCAATGTCAAGTATGCAACTGCAACTGATGGACCCATCCTCTTCCACTGACCAGAAAATAATTATTGTTCATGTTGCATAACTGTTGCACTTTTTTCATTAAGAAAATAGATTAAAGTATTTTTAAAAAATGATATATGTATTCCATTCATACTTTGCGATTGCATTTGGTTTAGGACAATGTAGTTTAATGTACAAGAACTAAATAAAATAATCACATTGTTGCTTAGAAATAAAGAAAAACACATTTCCATTGATACTATAGGTGTAATTATAAGATACAATGAAAAAGCAGTGCGTGCATGAAATCCTACAGAGTCTGACTGCTACAGTTGCATGTGGGTACAAAGTCTAATTAAGTGCGTTAGTGAAGTTTGATAAATACCAACAGATGTGTTGACATAATTTCTGAGTTGAATTGCTACCAAATCTGTCTTTGATACTCGTGTGCGATACGCGTGTGTGTGAAAAAGTGTGTGTGTGTGTGTGTGTGTGTGTGTGTGTGTGTGTGTGTGTGTGTGTGTGTGTGTGTGCGTGCTGCACATCATCCTCCTTCTTATAGCTTTCTTTCTGATGTTTTGGAGATACATACACTTCCTAACTATTGTTACACGGTTTGCTAACTCATTGATTTCATTTCTTGACTTTGATCTGTTTGTATTGGTTGTGGTTCTAAAGTGAAGCTCGGGCTGTAACAGCTGACAAACTGTCAGATATATTCTATGGTTTTCTAGTCATACACAAACAGGGTTTTTTCAATGCTTTGGGAAGTTTAGAGTTCTGAGGATGTTATTGATTATCTCAAGCCCAAGTGGGCAAATCAACTGGGCCTAGCTCCCTTTAAAACTATACTGTGTGCGTGTTTCTGTGTCATGTGTGATAATAATGACACATATACAGATGCATGGTATATGCAGTATACTTAAATATGCGTTATGTGTTAGATGTATGTGTGCACTTATATCACACTATGAAAGAAAGAAAGTATATATTGGTGTTTTTACAGGTATTCCTTATTCCAGTGTTGAAGATAAAAATGTAAGACTAACACATAGCTTAAGGCAGAAACTTGATAAATTGCAGTTTCACCAATTTTTTCCAGCCATGTGAACAAACAGGCCAACAATTCAGCCTGGTGGGAGAAAATGAAGGTCAAGTCATTTAGATCTAACACTTGGCTTCAAGAGTCACATGGTAATTCACTTCCTGGTCCTATGCATACCTTTTTGATGATATTACAAGAACTGAATACAAGTTCTGTATTCTTATCTTTTGCACTGAAGAAGCATTTTAAACTACATTCATCATCCAGTCCTTTGGACATGTAGAATTGAACTGCATGATTTTGGTCTCCCATCAAAAGCTAATATTCTGGTTATAAGCATCTATTTCAAAGGCAGCCCCTGCTCTGTGTATTTTTTTTTTAATTTCTTTTTTTATATAGCGTCACATTTTTTGCCTAGGTAATATGAATGCTCCACTTTTCTGTTGACTCAAAATTCTCTAAGTTAATAGCACATCCAACCATGCAGCTGTAGTCACAGTTGCTTTATATCCAGTGAAGATTTCAAAGCTGGTTTTTAGTTGCACTTGAATCCCCGCTTTACTCTAAATGGCATCCATCTGTTACAAAAGGGCACAGATGACAGCCCACCTACAGCAACAATTCAAATATGCAGAGTTACCAGACAAATACCAGGCAATGTTTTGTAATATCAAGACAAACAGAGACCGCAAGAGATCTCTATTACCTGATCCCTCCCCACTGTGTCTGAAATGACTGTGTCAATAGCACGAGACTGGAGATAAAAGATCGGTATTACTGCTAAAGATTACAGGGAGACACTGGCTGGCAGAGAGGGAGAGAGAGTAGTTATGTCTGTCTGTGTGTGATAGTAACATAAAAAGTGCCAACGAAGGAGACAGATTGATGTTTGTGTATGTGTGTGTGGGGGGGGGGCATTAGCCATTCTTATTTCCCACAACCTCTCCTCTCCTCTCTCCTGGCATCCCACCCCCTCTGATGCTGCCTGATCCAGAGTGAGTGTTGAAGGTATGGATGATATTTTGTCTTTTCATCCTCTTAGTCTTATCACTCAAACTATTAAAGTCATTCAGATTTTTTTATAGAATGAACATGATACCTCATTTTCCATTCAAATATCTTTTTGTCCTAGTTTAGTTTACTGATCAGACAGAGAGAGGCTATAGCAATTGCAGAACACACACTCATCACATTAAAACCCAGTGCAGGCATATCTTGTTTTCACGTGACCTTTAAGTGCTTATAAAACAGACAGGGGCGCTTGTAGACAATAAAATGCTGGCCTGGACTCCACTTAAAAGCAGGTTACATGAACATCTGCCAACTGTAACATATGAACACATTAAACAGAGCTTTGTATCAGTCCATACTAATGTAGTAAGACTCAAACATAGGCCCACAGTGCCACCATGCAAGTGACTCCGACTGAGCTTTACAGGAGAGCAGCAAGCCAGGCATCTTAACACCTAAGCGTCATACAATATAAGAAATCTGCCAACGTCATGCTTCTTTCTAACAACTGGAAAGGCACAATCAACAGTTCCTAATCAAAGAACAGCTAGAAATAAATAATCTACCTGCATCAATAAGGTAGTCATATTTTTTAATCTGTTGGACGATTTGTGTTAACTGATTTTTCCTTGTTCATATCAAGCAAATCAAAGCTGCGTCAGTAATGGAAAGGTCGCCAAAAATGCAGGCTCACATAATATTTCCTCTTACTGTCAAAGATTTGTGCGATGTATCTGAAGAACTTTTAAGCACTTTTACATTTATTATTTAAAAATGCGTCGCATTCCAGCGAAACACACCTACATTTTTATTAGGAGAAAAGAAAAGCGCGTGTTTCCCCTCTGCGTGCTCGCAACGGCGACGAGGTCTATCAGTGCCCAGAGATCCGATCCGTTGTTCCTGAGGAGACCTCTCGCTCTCATTGGCTGTCAATAACCCTCTACTGACCTTGTGAAAACACAATGACTATTCCCCAAAGTGAGCTTTCGTGCATGCAACACCACACTCGTCCGACACTGTCCCAGTTCACCCGAGCGGGAGACAGCCTGAACTCAGGACTGTCGGAGGATGTCTGCGTGCCAAGTTTCAGCATTTTCAACAAGACAAATGGGATTTTCAGACAACCGAGTAGCCTCCAGCCAAGGGAACTAATCCGACGATATGTGGTAAAGATGCAGCCGAGATGCGCAATTATCTCCTGCAGTGATTTTCACCTATTCTACGTAATTAATTTATTTCTAAGTAGGCTAACTAACACGTTCACGCGTTGTGACACATTAAACAAAAGTAGCCCTGGGAACTGTGTGATCCGCGGGTGGGTTGAAACATTATGACAGGAACAGAAGTGCTAAAGCTTGGGGAGTCGGGAATTATAGCTCATCTGCAGCTTCTGTCTCTACAGTGCAGTGATTCGCCCGAGAGGCACATCACCAAATTCAGCGTGGTAACACTGCACCAAGCAGATGCACCACTCCTCATAAAAAACCCACAGCACGACTGCAGAATGTGCGGAACATACCTGGTTTTTATGCCGAGTTCCATCTTCGAGTTCAGAAGAGCTGTTCATGATTCCCCATCGGTCATTTACCATCACACGAAGAATCGGCGCATCAAATCCGCCTGTCTTTCGGGGCGGCAGAGAATAAGCCCACTCTTTTTAAGTCTTTACCTGTGATTCAGCCTACTCCATGGGAAAAAAAGAAATGGGGTATAGGACGTAGAAAAATATATAAGGCAAAACTACTTATGCGGCTCGGCAACCGCACACATGCACAGATTACGCACCAAAGGGAACTTGGACTAAATTCCTCCAGAGTTTGCTGGTTATGCATCCAATATTCCAGTTAAAAAGAATTAAACGCAGCTTTTACAAGCTCCGGGATTTTTTTTTAATTAAAATTGGCTCACAAACGCATCGCGTTTAATAAAAAAAAACCCAATATAAATAAATAAAAAAAAAAACCAAAAATGTATCCCGACCAAGTACCAAGTGCAGTCCCTTTAGTCCAGGAAAAGAAATCGACAACAATCTTTTTTCGCTCAGACTGCACCGTGCATTTTGACCTTTGTGTCCACCCACTCCCGTTATCCGGACAATTTGAGACGGCAGGTTGGCCAAGACTATTTCCACTTATGCCTGAACAAGTAGAAAAGATGGGAGAGAGTTGCAAAAACCGCCGCGTCCTTTTAACTTGTTCAGAAACCTCCAATATCGGACCCACTGGCTTGATAGCTTCCCTTTTTGCGCCAGGCTGATCTATCTGGGAATTTCGCACAGATGCCGCTGACAAGACGTGTTGCGGTGAGATTAGCGTGCTCCGCTTGTGAGCCGCACGGGGCGCTCCGTGCCTACGACTGTCAATCAGCGCGTCCCTTCGGTACGTGCGGCGCGCTACAGGGCAACGTTCCTTCCCAGTACCGCCCTGCCCTCGATAGATGTGCCACCGCCTCACCGCCTACTGCTTCACTTCCACCGCAGCGCGAACCCTCCTATCCCGTTGCAACCCAAACAGTAGCAGATCACAGAAATATATTTCTAATGTGTAGACCACAGACTGTAGGCGGTTAAACATAATCCGGAGAACAGATTGCTGATAGAATCCTCCTTCTGGAAATCTAATAAAGGTTGCTTCATATTTCAAAGACTGTCACACTACCCTTTGAACATTATTGCACCCAGTATCTGGATTTTAATGACTAGACGTAAGATTACCTAGGATTTTTAAATGGTGTGACAGCCGTTAGAAGTATAGGGGGGTTCTTTGGGAGTTAAAGGCAGAAGAATCTCACTAAGGTATAAAAAGATGAAACGGAATATTAAACTGAAGCAACTACCTAATTTATTTCACAGAAGTCAGACCACCAGAGCCCTTCCTAGATTAGCACAAGTTTATGGTGTGTTTCAAGCTCACTGGACATCAAAACCTGATGCAGTATAAAAAAAAATTAAGAGCAGTTATAAAAAAGGAGTGATAAAGCATAGGAAAAAACAAACATTAAAGCATCTTAGTAAGGTGTCACCACTGGAACATTCCCTGATCTCATGCTTTGATGATGGTTCAGAAGAGCACTGTTGGTCCAAATCTCCAATAACTGGTCACTTGGATTGAAATCTGATGGCAGTGAAGGGCAGAGCATTTGAGCAACATCATTTCCAGACTCAAACCTTTCCGTGAACCCTCGTACCATACAGGAGGGGGTACTGTCATCCTAAGGAAAGAAATGTTTTATCATAGAACAAAGGTGAACACTCAGAACAAGTTTCTATTGATTTGCAGTGACACTTCTGGTGCCAGCAAAATTCCAGCCATAGCATAACAGAGCCACCGGATCCCCTCACTGTAGGGGTCAAGCTTTCAGGTCCATGCGGTTCTCTTGGTGTATGACTTGCATTCGCCCACTTGCTCAGAATATGGTGAAGGATGACTCATCTAGCCATATCACCTTCTTTTGCATCTCTGTAGACCTGTGCACTGCTGACTTCTAAACCGTGGATTCATTTTAAAAGGGAGTTTATGCACTTGAAGCCCAATATAATAATATTCCTTTCTATATATAGTAATTATTGACTATTCTTGCTTGCAGTCTAGTCGTGTCACTGACATTTTCAGACATCTAAGTTGCTCTTCTGTTTTTCCTTGCACATGGCACTAACGCACAAGTATCAAGGACATTAAATGTGCGCTTCCCATCACTGTTTCTCGCTCTAGTTGCTGATATCTCCCAAAGTCCTAAATGCACTGCATCTAGTGACACACCAGTCAGCTGAACACAGAGCATGATTAGCTGTTAATTGCCCAATTGTGTCATGCAACGAAGCTGTGTGGAGTCATTTGCATATTTTGTGTTCCTCCATTCATTTTTCTCCAGCCTTTCCCTTTAATTGTCATCTGTAGTAAACTGACTACATAGCTGCAACTGAATAAAGGGAAAATCATATGAATTTTTAATATGAAGGGGAAAATGATAATTAGGAAAAAAATGCACTTGATTGATTTGGTTTTTAGAAGCAGTTTTCTTTTTAAAACTGTCTTCATAAAAAAAATGCTCAGCTGGTTAACGTAACAGCTCTTCTATTTGAACTCCAGTGATGAACTGACTAACGTGTTCCTAAAAATCAATTCTCACCTCAACATTTTTTCCGCCTCAGACCATTGCCACCCTTTCTCGTTTACACACAGTCAATACAGTCAATAAGATGGCCCACAATACTGGCCATGTTTTTGCCCATTTAAGGAAGTGTGATAGACCAATAATTAGAGGTCTGATTATTAGTGCATGGACCAAAGCAGGAGTAAGATTATTCAACCCTGTGATAAAGATGGAATCACTGGAGGGGAGGGGAGGATAGGCTGAGGGGAATAATGCAAAATAGGGTCAATGCTAAACAATCTACACTGTCAGCAGATCTGACATCTACCAGTTAATTGAGGGTATTGATAACCTTTACATACAGTTCAGGCCAAAGTTGATCCATTTTGACATTTAAAAACAGTATAACTACCTTGAATGTCATTCTTTTAGCCTGAAATTTGATTACTATTTCGAAATTGACCCAAAAAATAGACAAAGACTATTTAAAAATGTAATATTGTTCTACAGGTGCTACAAGTCATTGTATGTTAAGGTTAATCTGGGTCAAAATTGTCCCCTATATATTGAGATGAATTTTAGAGCTACCCTTGTGGGTCAAATTTGAAAAAAATGTTGGTTTCATGGAATCTTGAAACCATGACACTGTATGTGCGATGTCTGTTCCCATTACATTTGCCCAAGTTCCTGCAGAGACCTGCACAGGAGTGATTATATATGGTGCACAAAGGGAGCAGATGTCTACAGAGGTCAGAGGGTGCCCTGACATGAGACATGAGATCTGAACTAGGGTGGTCATGGTGGTGCATGGGCTATCACTGTCAACTCATAAGAAGAAGGTTTCTGGTTCAAATCCAGGCAGGGGCTTTTCTGTTTAAAGTTTGCATGTGGGACTATGTGCATTCCCTCTGGGTGCTCTGGCTTCCACCCATAGTCGAAAGACATGCATGCTACTGTAGGTTAACTGGTGATTCTAAATTGGCCATGGATACGAGACAAATAAAGTACTTGAATTGAATAGAACAAAGTGCTGTAAGAATGTGTAGTTAAAGTCTGAATTGTAGTTAAAAGCCCTTTGAGTGGTCAATAAGACCAGTGCAAGCTGACTCCATTTGTAGCTACAAACACAAAACAATTAGAGTTAATTTATTCTGAGCTGAGATCAAATTCACTGAGAGTTAAGTGAGATTAAAACAGTGATCACAAAATTTGGGTTTGGGTTTGGGTTGGGGGGTTTATAAAAGTGCCTGAGTTGCCATTTCAGTGAGTGTGGGAAACACATGTTCAGGTCCCACACAAACAATAAGCATGCTTTGTGTTCTAAAGATTAATTAATGTTGAATTAGTAATGGTTATCATAAATGGTAGTTATGAGGATTTATATATATATATATATATATATATATATATACACACACACACACACACACATGGGAGTGAGGACAGTGTTTAACAGTTATAATAGTTATATAATAATATATTAAACCTCAAGAGTTTCAGAATTTTTTTTGCCATTTTCACCTCCAAAACATATATATTTAAATCATTATGGCTGTCATGTTTTCATGTTGTAGGTAAAACGGGACATGGTACTGTGTAAGAATTAATGTTTTTCTCCAAAAATAAGTATATCCTAAAAACCTATACTCTCCCTGCTTTCTGAAACATTAATCATCCATTTCAAGATAATATCAGATATGCTATTTACACATTCTAAATAGATGTTTAGTTAAAAATTTGGTATAGACACTTATGAGGGACTTCTTGACCATACTGTGAAAGCATGAAATACAGGTATGAGCAGTACCAAAGGGTTATGGTTGGATGGTTTGTCATGGATGCCTAGTAAGAGGAACAGTAATGCTATGATATGTAACAGCAAACTCATCAATTTACTGTTTTTGTACCTCTTTTCAATTTAGATAAGGCTTCATTAAATGAATGGTAACACACAGATTCTTGTTAATCACAAAATACTGAGCTCTCATGTGAAATAAGACGCACTGTTCCAATTATGTGCTGATGCAGGAACCTATCTCACACATTAGAAAACCACAGTATTACTGGATAATTGTGAAAGTTTTTAAAGTTTTCACCTGCATTTTCCAAAAGACATTATTGCTATTTTTTGTGAATAATTATTGAAGGATTAGTGCTGTGAATTCATTCAAACTAAAGCCTCATAGGTCGATTACAAGAATCAGTTTCCCGAAGTGAGTGCAAAAGACTTCATTAAAGAAAGAATAGTAATAATGTGGAGGAAAAAGGGGGAAAAAAGCTTGCAGTTTTGAATGTTGCACAGTAATTCTATAGAGCTTCCCTTTCATTTGTTCAGCACAAGAAATACATTTATGTATGTTTCTAATAATATGTAATATTTATAGTACATTATTCATATGTAAGTTCAAATCCACAAGCAGCAACACGTGTAACACACATGGGTGGTTGTAATCCACCCATATTTCTGTGTAATTACATGCGAATACATGCATGCTTATTGAGAGTGGCATATATAAGAAAGAACATGTGGCTATGTGGACGAATGTAATAACTTGTAATTGCAGTTTGCGCAGTAGGCAGAGCATGTATACACTCACCACACATTTTATTACGCAAAGGCTATGGCATTTAAATGATGCTCAGTTGGCACCAAGGGGCACAAAATGCGCCAAGAAAATATCACCACCACACCACCACCAGCAGCCTGAACTGCTGATACAAGGTAGGGTGGAGCCATGGTTTCCTTTTGGTCATGCCAAATTTAGACTCTACCATTAAAATGTCACAAGAGACTCATCAGGCCAAGCAACATTTTTACAATCTTCGATTGTCCATTCATGGTGAGCCTATGTGAATTGTAGCTTTAGCTTTCTGTTGTTAGCTGACAGGTGTGGTCTTCTGCTGGTGTTGTTGTGGGTTCAGAGATGCTCTTCTGCATACTTTGGCTGTACTTTTGCCTTCCTATCATCTCAAAGAAGTTTGTCCATTCTCCTCTGACCTCTGGAAGCTGCTCGGAGGACTGCTCCTCACTGGATGTTTTCTCTCGTTGGACCATTCTCTATCAACCCTTGTGGAGGAAAATCCCAGTAGATCAGCAATTTCATGTTCAAAGTAACTTAAATCACCTTTCTTCCCCAATTCTGATGCTTGGCTTGAACTTCAGCAGCCTTGATTATGTCTACATGCCCAAATGCACTGAATTGCTGCCATGTGATTGGCTGATTAGATATTTGCATTTGCAATTTGCATTTGCATATTTGCATATTTGCATTGCAGCAGTTAAACAGGTGTAACTAATAGACTGTAAACCACGTATCACATATAAGTAAATATGTTTTTCATTGTAACAGTCAGATGATCTATGTTTCTCACAACTTTTTTCTTGTCATTCAGAATGTGGTTTTGCTCTCATAATCTGTGCATGTGTATTCCTAAAAACATTATAACATCTGATGACACCATGGTGAAATAATGTCTTTTTACGCTGACATGAACTGTGTTTAATTTTGAAACAGAGTTAGGTGACACGAGATCTTTTAGGCATTCATAAAAAGCTTTAAATGAGTATGTTATATATCATAACATGTAAAAACAGACATAGTGTATCAACTTGTGCTTACTGGAACAGAAGGCAGTTAACAAAAAATGTCTTTTTTACACCCCAGGGTCATGGTAACCATTTGATGAAAAACAAGGAATGTGCAAGCATTGCACATTTGCTTACAAACTGCAGGGGTGTTCAATTTAGCCCATATCCTTCTGGGCTTTTGACAAAATATTGCAATAATATAGCAATTTATTTCACAAGGAATGAGCCATGACTTTAATATTGAGGGAAGAGACTTCCAGATACACCACAGAGCAGCTGTAGTTAGAACCTTGGTCACGCCAACTTGTAATCATGTCTTTTTCTGAAAACGTTTGAGCTTGCATTTGTGTGCGTTAATCTGTGTGTTTAGTTCGGGTTTCATTTTTTTTTAACGTCACAGAAATCTGATCAGCTGCATCTACAAAGACATGGAGGTGGAATGGAGAAGTTTCCTTGAAGAGCTGTTTATGTCTAAAATTAGTCCAAACTATACATCCCTTTATTGGCATTGCTGCCCTAATATCCACTGTGCTTTTTGTGATGTTTTGTTTAAGCTTCATACTTAGTTCATTGTTGCTCCCTCAGATTTTCTCCTTTTTGGCTGTTCTTTTTTTTTCACGCACGGAGTGGCAGTGGGACAAATGCACAGAACTGTGAAGAAGCAACAGTGTGAACTGCCCTTCCCAAAATACCAAGTCTATAATTTGTAAAGTGACAGAGATGCAAAAAAAAAGAACGAAAAGATATGTGTGAAGGCTTGCATGGTGATGAAGAACATGAGGGCTATTATGGCTCTGTGGCTTAATGAAGTAAACTCAGAATAGAATAGCACTTATTACTAAACAAATAGAAGAGAACAGCTTCTAAGAAGTATATATGCACATGGAGCTGTACACAGTGTGTTAGTACATTCAGTGAACACTGGCAAGCATGTATATATACTAAAAAGGTTCATGCTTACACAGAAGTGCACACCTAAGCATGCAACAATTAACAGTGGGTGGAATCAAACTGTCATTCCCTATACGCTCATCAAAGAATTCCATGTAAAATCAATAAAGAGCACAAACAGATGTAGTGCAGGCTGGGTAAAAAATCTCTAGTGTTAATGTATAATGTTGGTTTTTCTCAAACTCTCCAGAGAAGGGGCAAAAACCACTCACACCTCTGAAGTGCAAAGTCAAAGGCAGTCTTGCATCTCTCCCCAACTCCTCTGTTAATTCCCTAACTTAGCCTGAGGTTAGCCATAGGTGTGGGACAAGATTGAGGTTACTGATACATCAGGCTCTTTGCAGAGCTCTTCGCTCTGCCCTATCCCTTTTTCTTTTCTTTTTTTTCACTCGTAATATCAACCCTTTGGGGCAGAACTATTTCATCAAACACTGCACACATACACCCACTTGCAAACACACATTCTTGAGCACTGGAGGTCCAGTGAGTACAAATTCCGATTGAGGTGACATTTACTAATGAGGCTAATTAGGCACAAATCTGGGAGTTGGAATTACATAAGTGGTGGTGGTGCTGATGATGATCACAAAAGAGATTGTAATGATTATGATCTAGAAAATATGGTGGGAGACCAGCAACTTTTCTCTTTTACTGGCTTAATTTCTGTATCTAAGCTATTAAGTATGATTATGCTCTCTATATGTGATGTTTTACAGTATTCATAGGCTGATTATATTCCTCACTCTGCCTGGTCCCTCTATGAGTCAGGTGTTCCCTCGATCCATGCTTTCAACCTGAGAGCTAATGATGTATAACTTATATACTTCTTGTTTTGCCATCTCTGTCTTGTTTGCATGTTATTTACCTTTTGGCTCACCGTCAGATTGTTTCTGTGAGCTGCTGAGTTGTGTTTGCTGAATGGTTTGTAATTATCCGCAGGTCTCCCATGGGCAATGCTCCAGGGCACCTTTACAAGTTTGTAGTACTCTGATTAACCCCTTTTTCTTGAAGCTATGTTTTTTTTTGCAGAATGTTTGAAAGCACACTTTGCACATTTAATTTGAGAGATGCAGATGGAGGAAACCAGCCTATGCATTGGCATTAAGAAAATCCAACCTACTCTTTTACTTTAATCATTTTTTTGCTTCCTCTCACTTCCCAATTACTTACCTACCCAATTACTTATATGTGATAAAAACAAGCTTACCTACCAAAAATGCACAAGTGTGTGAGTGTGTTGAACTCCCTAGTATGTAAAGTCTCTTAATGTATGTGGGACTCAACTCTCACAGTGGTTTAAGTCCAATCTGTACCTCTTTAGGGGATTGGGCATTAAGTAATAATCAAGTAATCCAAAAATACTTGTTCATCTTGTCAGGCCATATAATTCCATTGCGTATCTTTACCCCCTACTAGGACATCCTACATGCGATGTGGTTCAAGACTTAATGTGACTTATATAATGCCCTTAAATCTCTTTGATGCCCCAAATCACATATATTCAACTGTTTTCCTCTGTGGAACATGACTAAATCTACCTAAGGCAGTTTCACCTTCCGGGCCTGCATTTACCTCTTGGAGGTTATTTATTTCCTGGAAAGATTGGAGGATACCTCATTTTAACATTTAACCTTACAATATCCTTAAGCTGTGGGTAGCTCTTGGGTAGGAATGCATGCTCCACTAATTTTCTGTAGCCCCTGAGATCTCCTGTGAGTGTAATCTGCCCAAAGTGAAAGAGACATTAAATAGCACAAGGATTTTCTTAATACTCAAGGGTCATTAAATTTGAAAAGAAAATGCTTCTTTTTTAATGTAGACCACCCTCCCAAATCTCATTTTACAGCATGCTGTGGCTTAAGTGAGACTTAACTTTACATGGGAGGTAAATTGGTGAAGTCTACAACAAATCAGGATATATCACCCAAAACAACAAATGGCTGAGAGTGGTTGCTCTATTACATCCATGGTGAATGCAAAAGGGAAATTAACACTCAGACTTCCTTTCATTTTAGGCCCACTCATCAATAAACATAGATTTGAGTTTGCATCACAGACACAGAAACAGACATTTATTATTTCTGAAGCCATTTTATGTGCTTCCAGTGTAGCATATGAGTCTTTTCCGAGGCTGATGCCAGAGTACATGAACTGGAGGGGCAACCAACTTTGCCAGGGGTTGGTTGGATCAAGTCACTTGGCTATCCATAAAAAAATAAAAAATAAAGACAAAAATAAATAAGGAGAACATGCATTTGCACTGTCACTTAAGTACAGTTGCACTTTCACCATGTCCACAAAACAGAGGCTATAAATTAAAATGCACAGCAAGACATGTTAAAGTTATATTTAAAACAGTACTATAAGAATCAATCCTATATGATTAATGAACATATACACCTTTACAGGCTACACAACAAATCTAAGGATAAACAAGTTCATTTAAACTACATCACAAACATAATACATGCATGGATAGTATACTCACAGAGGAAAGTCTGTCTTAGATTGCAGAGGCAAAGCAGGAGGAAAACAGCAGAGACATTCTCTTTAAGTGCAGAGGTAGATCAATGAACTCACCACACACTAAGACAGTGGGCTGTGAGTGCAGAATATCTTCAACACATTTCCAGTTGTTTTGCAATTCGTGAGTGAGGTCATGCTTTAGAACTATTCTATATGGACAGAAGTTCTGGGCCACATTGCACCTAAAGGAGCTGCTCTGCCTTGGAAAACTATGCCATAACTAACAAAGTGCATAATTTTTTCTGAAACTGATGTGCTGATTTTAGTGTTAGAGGAGGTTTTGAACTCTGGGGGTTACTAAGTCACTTTATGGCTGAGTTGTTGTGATTCATAAACGCTTGCCCAGTTTCCTCATATTTTTTAAGGACACGCTGCACACAATGCTGTGATAAGCCAAGTTTTCAGCTAATAGTTCTTTTGGAATCACATGAAAATACTACTTTATGCCTGTTAAACTATGTTGTAGTTGACATATTTCACATTCAAATCCAATCCAATCAAAATGCAATAAAACATGTTCAGGACATTATGTTTCGGTCCATCTGATGCCACCAGGTTGCACCTCAGACTGTTCAGGAGCTCAGTGGTACCCTGGTCCAGATCTGGGAGGAGATCCACACCATCCATCATCTCATTAGGAGCATACCCCAATGTTGTCAAGCATGTATACAAGCATGTGGGGGATCATACAAACCTCTGAGTACTATTTTGAATTGCTGTGAAAGTTTGGCAAAATGGACTAGCCTGCTGCATCCTTTTTTTCACTTTGATTTTTGGGATGTCTTTGAATTCAGGTTGTCCATAATCAGCATAGATATCCAGCGTGTTCTCAAAGTGTTTCTTTAATTTGTTTCAGCAGTGTATACACATGGATATTCTGTTAAATAAACGTTGATACTTAGACAGCAGTGTCTGTCAGTCTGGTTTAATGCCTGCAGCTTTCGTTCGCTAGATTGCCTTGTTTCATTGCTTAAGGTTTCTCAGCATTATTTCTTCGTTCCCATGCACCTTGTGTTCTTCCTGTTTCATGGTGTACTCTGTTTATTCGATTTTGACTTTTTTTCTTTTTTTTTTAAAGATTTGCATTTTGGACTTTAACTCTGTTCTCAGGGTGCCCTGTGTTTGGGTCCTCCTTCTGTGGAATTGTTGTATAATATGCCTGCACCAGTGAATGAGGAAAATATTAATATTTACACAGTTATATTTGTGAATTTAAATTAACTCAAATGATTTTCTGCTCATTACTTTTTGTTGTATTATTACTCTTACTGAAATTGATTTTACTTGTCTAGCTACATCACACTTTAATACTTTTACAGTACAGACCTGCATCGCTGAAGGGTCAGGCTAATTATGAACAAATGTATTCTTATTCCTGAATACATGAATTAATTTTCGGTTCAGTTTTTTTTTTCTCATTTGATTGTGAAGAATCAAATAGGTTATATAGCGTGTGAGATATTTAATAATGACGGTGTCTCATGGAGCTGTGTGCCATTTGGTCTAATGGGAACAACCGGCCACTTCTCTTTGCAGGACCATCAAAGTGGCGCTTCGTGTCTGATTACATAGCACGGAGGACAGATGTTTATCTGTCAGCTGTGATGTTCAACATGTTGTAGCTCATCACAGAAATAGTTTGTTCACTAACATAAGCTGAATGCCCTGAAATTTAAATAGCAACACAGTCATTCACCTTGGGATACATTTGCATAATACTTTCATTGATTTATTGGGGGGTTGCTCTATTTTCCTTTTGAATGTTGTGGGCCTGATAAAGGTGGCCCATGTGTCAGTCCTAGCTCTCGGGCTCTATTTGATTAGTGTGTGTTTTACAATGCATATTCTAGCCTGTTGAGCAACTATTTTAAATATAATGCAAGAGATATTATCTAAGTCCCACCAAAAAAACAATAACAAGAGATCTGTTTATAGTCTCAAAATCATACTGTTCTACTACGCCGTTCTCTCTCATAAGTTATTAAGAACAAATGTAATGTGTATGCAACTGTGTCTACAGCATATAATCTGGATTGGAAAGACTGCAATCATGTATCAGAATTTTGTGATGTTGCACTGAGCTCTGGAAATGAGTCAGTTGTAGTCTGTAGACACTCTCCTGTGCTGATATCCTGTAATGTGTGAATTACCAAGGTAGAGGGATGAAATTCGTCACTCAGCCCATGTCAGTGCACTTTCAGGTGAAACCAAAGAGCCTGAACCAAAGAGAAGAATGAAAATGATATATAATAATCATAATACCACAGTCTTGCTGCTTGAAATATCACAGCTATTGGGAATGATTGCAGATAGGTCAGGACAGAATGTCAACCTATTGAATTCATTCTTGGCTAGAAGGAAAGGTAAAACAGTACCCTGATTAAAGTGGGGTGTGTGGATTGAGTGGCCATGGATGAAAGAGGATCCAACTCTTTAATCTTTTGGTGTAAAAAAAAAAAAAATCAATCCATGTACAAATACTGTAAATTACTTGTGTTGGAAACAAGCCAAAGGTGAAAGGATCTGCTCTTCTAAAAGCTTTGGTTGTCCCTAATATATTTGAGGTTGTATCTATTTTGAATCTCCACAGTATTATATTTAATACTGAGAAATAATATCAATTTTATGCTTGGCTTAAAAGGTCGGTTTGTGGTTGTACCCTGCCACCAGTCAGTGATGAATGCATAAATTTGGACATTCCCTAAAGAATTGTGTGCAAATACTTTGCTCGGGATTTTGGGAGTGAGGACAGAAGTCTTCTGTCAATGTGTCCATACTAAACATAGTGCAAATATTCATATTAAAACAGTCTGCACAATATTCATTTTATTTCCACAGACCATTCAAAGGCAATAAATAATTCATAATTTGACACAAGCTAAACTAGGAAAACACCATGAAAAATAGTATCAGTCCATCCAATTAAAGTGGTTTATTCAAATATTGATGAAATTCGTGACAAAGAATCAAGATCAAGAAAATATTTTACCAGCCCCACCAGAGAACATCAAAGAAAAAAAGAAAAAAACATCCACATGTTTGGAAACAGAGAGCCCCTTATAAATAAAAGTGAACTCCATAAATTTTACACATTGTTTTTTTTTAGGTTTTAGTAATACTCCTGTGTAAGAGAAAACTGTGCCCCACAGGAGGCTGTGCGAAGTCTAATATATTTTCTCAAGTCATGTCACTTGGCAATGTCAGCAGAGGTGGAAAGAGTACTGAAAATGTTAAATTGGAATTAAAAAAAGGGGGGTTAAAAAGAATGAGCTTACCAGACCTTTGTAGCCTGCAGCTCATATTTGCTTGAAATTATTTGCTCAAGACCACGATATTTTGTAGTAGTAGCCGGTGGTTACTACAGTAGACGGTGGTACCGTAGACTCTAGTTCAACAATGAAGAAAAATGAATAGAATGATAAAGACAACATTTGACATTGGACTTCAACCTTGATGACGTGCACAGAAAATGTGCAGTGAAATCTGTGTAATTGAGTCAGTGGATTTTCTATCCAGAGGAGCTGACAAATCCAACACTGTCTCATGGAAGTTTGTGATAAATATTTACGCTGTTTAATCATTAGCAGGTATTAAACCCTGGCTCTCTCTTTCTCCCATAGAATGCCTTTTGTCCTGTCTCTCTCTGCTCTCTCCTCTTTCTGCTCACACCATCACATCTGGCAGAACCAGGATCAGGGAGGGGCAGCCATCTGCCACAGATAGCTGCCCCTCCCTGATGGTTTCTTCCTGTTAAAAGGGAGATTTTCCTTCCCACTGTAGCCAAGTGCTTGCTCATTGAGATTTGTCTGATTGTTGGGGTTTCTTTCTAATATTGTAGGATCTTTACCTTACAATATAAAGCACTTTTAGGTGACTGTTATAAATTGGCACTATATAAATAAAAATTATATTGAATTCTGTTAATGAAATATGGATACTTAACAGCAGAAACTCATCAGTACAAAACTCTGGAAATATGCACACAATTTATTTGTTACTTGTGACTTCTATTTGTGACTTTTCATTTGTGAAAAACTTGCATTGCATCTTCTCATTTTTTGTTTACGGACACAGATTGTTGTGCTTCCAGTTTGAAGCAGCAACAAAGTTTGGTGGTGGTTGTGGTGTAAACTTTGCTTAAGCGGTTTACATGTAAGTTGTGACTTCATCCACTTCAGATGTTTTAACTTGCTGTGTGATTAAGTTGAGGCAAAAAAGTTTTAATTGGTTATATGTTTGTTTATGTGCTTGCTTTTGTTCGTACTTGCACCAGACTGAGACTAAATCAGCAGGGCTGGTTCCTGCTGATGCTACATGCGCACCCACTACTGACCAGCCACTTGCTTATAGTTCTCCCTAGAGCTGCAATCTTCTTTGTCTTTCTCACAATAAGGTTCATATGGCTCACACCACATCACTCCATCAAGGTGTCAATCTTCTCCCTGTACTCAAACCCCTGCTCAGCTGTCCTGCAGAGTCATTTGAGGCATTCTGTCAAAGACATGATGAACCCTGGTTTCATTTGAAGTCTGCAGTGAACAGTGTGAACATGAAAGGAAACAGGAATTTTTCCTGTGGGGCTGCAAAGCTATTTACCAGCTGCTCAGGCACACAGTGGTACGACTGCAGAAACCCAGGTCTCCCGTGTAGTCGAGCGTTATTATTGTGTTTCTGGATATTGAGGTTAAAACTAGTGTAGAGTAAAAATAAATAATAACCACATGCTCATAGAGGAAGTAGGAACCAGTGTTGAATTGGTACAATAATACAAAGTAAATTTTCCACTGATGGAAGATAAGTGTTTATGCAGAGCAGCTTTAATAAATTGTATCAGTGTTTGGTTTAACAAAAGATTACACTGTAAAAACCAGGTAGTACTGATGCAGAAAAAACTTCTGAAAGTAACACCAAGTAGTATGGATGCATATAAATGCATGTATTGCAAGCAATATTGCTTTGACACTTCTCGGTGTGTACTCAACTGATTATACCAAGAAAAGTAAAACTGAAAACAAATTGCACAGGAAAACAAGAAAGAAATCCATTCTAAACACAGAGGTGATTACAATGCTAGGGGAAGATAAAAGATGCATTTCAAGTATCAAGAGCAGACGGGGCGGCTTTTATAAAATGTCTCTCATAGCACTTAGTTTATCACGGGTGGGTTACGAAACGACTCTGCCCCCTTGTTAAATGTTTGCTTAGAGCCAGAGAGTGAGCATACATTGTGTTATCTCGTCTACATTTTGCTTTCTGACTTGCAAATACTTTCATTTTTTTCTCACGAGAGCAAAGAAAAACAAATCTCTTGCAGACATAAACCCAAGTAGATCGAATGACAGTTGTACTCAGAAAGCCAAAATATCCATGGCAGCTGTTTTTTCCTGATTAGTCTTTCCCTGCTGTGTCCCAAAGGAGTACAAGAGCTCCACTGTCATTGCAATTCTTAGATGCCTTTCACATTACATGTAGTCATTTGGTTTTTGCTATTATAAAGTACAGTTTACAGCCCCTTCAAAGTTTAGGATTGGATACTGCGTACTGTATATATTGCATGCTTTGCACTGCCTTACACCAAAGTTAAAAGATAGAAAACTTTAATCCTTATGTATGCAAATTTACTCGAGGCAAACAACCATGTCAAACAATGCCAAATACATCTTGCTTAACTCTCATTTTGTATACACTTCATTCCACAGTGGGAAACTCGGGTAAAGGAGTGGAGAAAATGATCGTGTACTGCTGACAAGGCTGTTATGCAGCCAAATTACTATAATGCACACTCTCAGAAATGGAGTGGTTAAATTTAAGAATATAAAAAAAAATCCAGGAAGCAAATTATCTTGTAACTGAACTCAAAGAGAACATATTCACTATGAAATAGTGACGCACACACACACACACACACACACACACACAACATCCACACACACACACACACATATGCATACATATACATCCACATATATATATATATATATATGGATGTAACCACATTGCAGTGATGTGGCTAACCAGTGTTGGTGACAGCCTGTTTGTTTCCCATTGACTTTTTAAAGTCAGACACCTTTTTGCAACAAGACAACCAGCAACTGTTGGCCATTAGAAAGGAGCCACTGTTATACACAATCTACAACCTCAAAAGTGTTTATAATCTATACCAGAAGGAAGGCTCTAGGAATAATTATTAGTTACATTATATATTAGGGTTGGACGATTTGCTTCATAGCCCAATCGTAATCTTATCGCCCCCATGTAGCACCACCAATGAGTGATGACATTGCTCTGTCAGTGGGGGAGCCTGCCTTTAGGGTAGCGTTATCCACCCACCATAATTTAAAACTGTGTGGCCCAAAAGCTTGGGCACACAAACACAAACACACACACACACACACACACACACACTCAAAATCACAAGTTTATTTCTCAATTTCAGCATGATGACACATTTGCACATTGACATACAGTGCTGACTGATTTATCCAGTAATTACATATGTGGCTGGATATCAGCTGAACAGCTATCAAGTTATTAAGTCATGTCATTTACCAACTCATTAAGTTTGACTCACAGTTCTACTAATTCATCCAGTTTGCCTTTTTGATTCTGTGTAAACTATCTCACCTGTCTCTGCTGTGCTCTTCACTGCCCCCTCTCCAACACAGCTGAGTTTTTCACCGGCAAAAATGCTCAGTGTTAAAAAAAAAAAGGTAACGAGATAAACGACTGTCTGCAGAGATGAAGTTACATTACTCTCTGATTTTAAAATCAATCCAGGAGTCAGAAATATCCTCCTCATGTTTCTCCATGATGTTTATGACCTCTCTCTCAGTTTCGCTCTCTCAGTCTCTCTCTCTCTCTCTCTCTGTCTCTCTCTCTCCCCCACACACACACACACACACACACACACACTGAAGTTAATGTGTTAACTTGTGCAAATGCACCTGTGCACACCCAGACACGCCTGTGCTGCAGGATTCGGTTATGTGTAGAGGTGTGACATGAAACAATGGCTTTGCAGTTTAAATTTATTGTGAATCTCAGCACAATGACAATATTAATTTACTGCATCAATGGGGAAATTAGATAGAAATCACCTTGACTTAAGAGCTACTGCCATTTACTTGACCATCATACATCCCTGTCATCATCATCCATTGGCACAACTCTATTATACATATACAGTGCTGTGAAAAAGTATTTATCCTCTTCCTAATTTCTTAGTTTTTTTGCATATTATTCACACGTACATGTTTTAGATTATCAAACAAATTTTAAGATTAAACAAAGAGGACCTGAGTAAATATGAAGTGCTCTTTTTAAATGATAATTTTACTTATCAAGGGGAAAAAAAACTATCGAAACCTACCTCTCCCTGTGTGAAAAAGTAATTGCCCCCTAAACCTAATAACTGGTTATGCCACACTTAGCAGCAGGAACCGCAATCAAGCATTTGCAATAACTGGCAAGGAGTCTTTCAAATTATTGCACAGGAAATTTGGCCCACTCTTCTTTGGAGAATTGTTTTCATTTAGGAACACTGCAGTTTTTCAAGCATGAATGGCCTGTTTAAGGTCATGCCAAAGCATCTCAATCTGATCTGAGTCTGGACTTTGACTAGGCCACTCCAAAATCTTTTTTTAACATTTTTTTTTAATTTTTAATTTTTTTTAATTTAAGTAAACACAAAAGACTACATGTTTTGAAAGAAACAAAACATGACTTTTTAATAAAGTTTCCCATATTACCACTTCAAGGCATTTCTGCATTGGTGAGTATGATAGCAGAAGTATGATTTGTGTTAAATTTCTTCATATTCTTTAATTTCTTCAATTTGTTCATTTCTTCATGAGCATGACACTTTGTGAGGGATATTTGTGTCCCTGCCATTTTTTTGTGAATGACCCATCTACACAGGCACCCTTCAGATGGACTTCTAGTGGACTTCAAAGCACTATAACAGGAATGACTACTCGTCTGTGCGCTCTGCAGCTGTTTATGTCTCTGCCCGCAGCTGAGTTAAAATTTGACTTTAAGGGTTAATAACTTTTGTGATACTGAGAGAGGCACAGAATTCCTGCAGTGACAGAAAGATCCATAGCCACTGGGCATGCTGTATGTTTTGGCTTCATTGTAAAGTAAGGGCAACAGCGGTAGTTTGAAAATACAGGCACCACAGTATAGCAAAAAAAAAAAAAAAGTCCTGAAAATGTTGAAATTCACGAAAGATAACCTGTTTCCAAAAAGTTCTAGAGTTTGGCTTTGAATGAGGCCACACTGTGTTTTGTGTGTTTTGTAGTAAGACTAGATCCAGGCATCAACTTTTATTTTTTTAATGAAAAAGACCTTGTAAGTGACAAATAAAAATCATAAATTACAATAATTTTACACAAAATTACTGAATGAATGTACACTGCTTAAAAAAATAAAGGGAACACTCAAATAACACATCCTAGATCTGAATGAATGAAATATTCTCATTGAATACTTTGTTCTGTACAAAGTTGAATGTGCTGACAACAAAATCACACAAAAATCATCAATGGAAATCAAATGTATTAAACAATGGAGGCCTGGATTTGGAGTCACACACAAAATTGAAGTGGAAAAACACACTACAGGCTGATCCAACTTTGATGTAATGTCCTTAAAACAAGTCAAAATGAGGCTCAGTATTGTATGTGGCCTCCACGTGCCTGTATGACCTCCCTACAACGCCTGGGCATGCTCCTGATGAGGTGGCGGATGGTCTCCTGAGGGATCTCCTCCCAGACCTGGACTAAAGCATCCGCCAACTCCTGGACAGTCTGTGGTGCAACGTGACGTTGGTGGATGGAGCGAGACATGATGTCCCAGATGTGCTCAATCGGATTCAGGTCTGGGGAACGGGCGGGCCAGTCCATAGCTTCAATGCCTTCATCTTGCAGGAACTGCTGACACACTCCAGCCACATGAGGTCTAGCACTGTCCTGCATTAGGATGAACCCAGGGCCAACCGCACCAGCATATGGTCTCACAAGGGGTCTGAGGATCTCATCTCGGTACCTAATGGTAGTCATGCTACCTCTGGCGAGCACATGGAGGGCTGTGCGGCCCTCCAAAGAAATGCCACCCCACACCATTACTGACCCACTGCCAAACCAGTCATGCTGAAGGATGTTGCAGGCAGCAGATCGCTCTCCACGGCGTCTCCAGACTCTGTCATGTCTGTCACATGTGCTCAGTGTGAACCTGCTTTCATCTGTGAAGAGCACAGGGCGCCAGTGGTGAATTTGCCAATCCTGGTGTTCTCTGGCAAATGCCAAGCGTCCTGCACGGTGTTGGGCTGTGAGCACAACCCCCCTCTGTGGACGTCGGGCCCTCATACCATCCTCATGGAGTCGGTTTCTAACCGTTTGTGCAGACACATGCACATTTGCGGCCTGCTGGAGGTCATTTTGCAGGGCTCTGGCAGTGCTCCTCCTGTTCCTCCTTGCACAAAGGCGGAGGTAGCGGTCCTGCTGCTGGGTTGTTGCCCTCCTACGGCCTCCTCCACGTCTCCTGGTGTACTGGCCTGTCTCCTGGTAGTGCCTCCAGCCTCTGGACACTACGCTGATAGACACAGCAAACCTTCTTGCCACAGCTCGCATTGATGTGCCATCCTGGATGAGCTGCACTACCTGAGCCACATGTGTGGGTTGTAGAGTCCGTCTCATGCTACCACGAGTGTGAAAGCACCACCAACATTCAAAAGTGACCAAAGCATCAGCCAGAAAGCATAGGTACTGACAAGTGGTCTGTGGTCCCCACCTGCAGAACCACTGCTTTATTGAGTGTGTCTTGCTAATTGCCAATATTTTCCGTTTCCGTTTGATTTCACAGAAGTTTGATTTCACAGAAGTTTGATTTCCTTGGAGTTATATTGTGTTGTTTAAGTGTTCCCTGTATTTTTTTGAGCAGTGTATTTTTGGGTTAAGTTAAGGTTAAGGTCTATGATTAGTTTTTTCAATAGAATTTGTTAAAGCTTTATGCAGAAAATTTCACTTCTTGTTTCAGTGTTTGCCTGTCCACTTTTCAAGAGTGTGGCTATCATTGATGAAAACACCAAGAACCCATCCTTTCTCAGCCTGTTGAGAGGTTTTCACGAGTACAGCAAACGCACGAGCTGCGATCAGTTATGGTTATTCTTAATATTCTCAATTTGAATCATATTACAATTTTAGATGTTTAGTTTATTATTCTAAAAGGAAAAACTCTTACGAAACACAACCCTCCTAATATTTCACCCAAAGGACAAGGAGGTGCCTAATGAGATTAATCATACCTCAAGGAACAAATAAAAATGGAACCGGTAATTAAGAAAAAGAGTGGGAGTTCAAATCTGACAAGATTTGAACAGAAATATCTAATAGTCCAATGATTTCCAGTCAGGTTAAACATTTGACAAAATGAATATAAAACTTGAATTAAGCTTTTCTAGTCTGATTAACTGTAACAGTCATTATATATATTGTTTTAAAAGTATACAGAAAAAGGTAACCCCTCTACATTCACAGAGACTGGCCCTCTTATAGCGATTAAAATTATTCCATGCATGAAACTTTGACACAACTGACTAATCAAGAAATATCCAATAAAATATTCACTAAAATGTCTACAAAGTTAGATACCTCTATAAACACTTATTATTTCATTGTAAAGCATTTTAATGTCACTTTGAAACCAGTTTTCCTAAAACAAGAACACACCACAATAAAAACAAAAAGCAATAATGTTTGTGCTATTTTTGCGAAGCCCAGATCAAGGGCGAAATCACATCATCAAATCAAACAGGATACGAAAAAAAATATATACAGAAAACAATCCAGCACCCAAACAGAGAGTCCAGTAAATAAAGTAGTCTGATGCATGCAATGAGCTGCCTTGGGACGGTGAAAATCAATTACGTCGAGGGTCTGTTGGGTGTTTGGGGGTGTGTGTGTGCTGTTCCCTCCTGATAAGAACATTTCTTTGCTTGATTTGGTTATGCCAAGAGAAGATTATCGCCTGGCAGGAGCAGCATAGGCCTTACTCATTAAGTGGTGGGTTATTGCCAGTGCTCAACATCAGAGCCAAGGTTTTAGTACATTGTAATGGGGGCTGGGTAAACACTCAAACACACTGGGATTTTTGGCCTGCTTTAGTTTTGCAAAACTAAATTGCCTGCTTATATCAAGGATTGGTTATTAACCTTGATCCCAGTGGCAGAGGAGACCTCATCAGATATGAAGCTCTTGGACATATAGTGACACTGAAGTTAACATAGAGACTTGACAAAGGAATGAAACAGGGCATCTTTTATTCTTCAAAAGAATGAGACACGGGTCATTATATTGGCTTGGCTCATACTGTTAACCATTGTTTCCTTTTAAATGATTTGTGGGATTTGGGGATTTTTTTTCTGCAGCAGGGTTTATTTGAACTAGCAGAGAATCCATGGATGAATCACACTGCCAAACAAGCTGTCCATTTGTGGTTCAAGATGATAATTGGTCTCAAATGAGCTAACAATAGCTTAGTGATACTTTTCTGTCAATTAAATTATTTCATGTAAACACATTCTGGCCTTTCTGTGCTGTAAATCTATACTCTAAGGGATGCAGTGCGAAAACACTGGCTCTGTAACAAACTGGGCAAACTTCCACAAAAGCTGACAAACTAAGTGCAAAACTTGAAAATAATCAAGTTATTGTAAAAACGTTGTAAAATTAAGCAGGGCAGTGTTTACAGGTATGTTCCTGGCCTGTCAATGAAGCACGTTTGGTACAAAGGTTATGGCTGCATTACACAAGATCTCAGAAATGAAAAAGCCTGTCATGTGTAATTGGTGTGTGTGGCACTGTGCTGAGCCACCGGGACTCGGAGTAAATATAACCTGACAGTGTGAAAAAAGGGAGCGAAAAGCCCTTTTGATCCCTTATTCATCTCTACCCTGTCACTGATAAGGCTGGCGGGGTTGGACGATGGGAGGATGATTTTCCCCGAGGAGAGCAAGATGCAACACTACAGTGTCACAATACAGACTTGAAGAGGCAGAGACAAACACACGGGGGTCAAAGGGATGCAGTTGAAGGATAATGCTAAAATATGAGCAATTATTGAAGCATTTTCATATGGAAACAGAAGACAAAGCGGGAGAGAATTAATTACCTTTTCTACTGGATGGAGTTTTTCACATAGTGGATATATGCTTAGAGCCTTTGCTGTGTTTATTCTTTATTCTAAATGAAGCTAACAAAATACATACTCTGAATCTGCACGGTCATGTTTGTAAATGAGAACTAGTTCTCAAACATTTTACCTGGTAAAATAAAGGTTTTAAAAAAAAAATCTGAAAATTTGAAAGACAAAAAAAGTACAGAAGGAGAGAAAAGGGAGGAAGTGGAGAGACACAGTTGCTCATTCAAGCATAATTCCATTACAGTTGGTGGCTGCTGTGAAGAGAAACCATTAGAGGTGTAATCAGGATAGATGGATGAGAATAAGGACAAAGAGTATGAGCGAGAAGAGATATACAGCTGATCCTATGTGACTGAGCCATAGCCTATGACCCATAACCCCCCAATGGGGAAAAGGACTATCAGAGAATGAAATGACACCTGTCAGTGCAAGTAATAGTAACATCAACTCTTTCTAGCAAATGCTTTCTTTCCCTCACTGTCTCTCTATCTTCTTTTTCTCTTCTGACACCCTCTTGCCTTTTTTCTTGCCTCTGGTTTTTCGTGGCACCCCATCAGTTCAGTTATATCACAAAAGGATAGATTGTCAGCTAAAGGCAAAACTTATAGTCATTTTTTGGAGTCAAAGAGTATTAGCAAATTGTGTTTAAACATAAAAAAAAAACTAATCTTTGGGAGTCAGGGAAGTGGTAATTGAATTCTTTGCCTAAGTTAAAGCATCAATGCAACGATGGAGCATTCAAATAAATAAAGTATTTAATCTAAAGTGTAGAATTGGCAGCAAATTTATATAATTAAAAGTAAAAATACTTGTGTTTCTCCTGTTTATATTCAGTAGTATCATTATTAGTGAGCATTTGAGTGATGTGTGGAAGCTTGAGGTACTTTTAAGAACTTTATTAAACCCAAAGCCTTTGCCGTCTAATTAAATATTAATGTCCTAATAACCTTTTCTTGAAACACATTGGTCTACTTTTTTCATAATGTGTGTTTAACCTCACCACTGTAAAGTACAATTTCAATTCATTTGTTTTTGTCCATTGCTGTGATTGCCCATGAAGGTGTGTATAGTGCTGATCATAAAACAAAATTTAAAAAAATAGTTGAAATGTAGCACATTAGTATTTTTTTTATTCAGTTTTAGCAGTTTAGCAGTACTATTTATATTTAGAGACTATTTCTCTATATGTCTTACAGCTGACTGCTAATTGCATTCAACCTGGTAAATCTGAATTTTGATAGATGCTCAGAGTAACTAAGAATTTGGACTGGCTATACCTCTCAGAGGGGCCTCTATGTTTGTTTGTTTGTGGGAACTGAAGGTGTGTTTGGACCCAAAAATGGTTTAAGAAGCCAACGGAGACTTTTATATAATGTTAAGTTATGGTGTCATCAAGTGAAGTGGGTGTGCTGAGTAGCCAGCAAAACATCCTTCTTATTATGACCATGGGTAAATGAATAAATGTAAGGCTTTTAGGTTTGGAATAAGGCTGTCATGTTCCACTACACAATTATCATGGTTGAAAAGTGGTCACCTTAACAAAATTATTCAGATATCTAAAGAAAAGATAAAATACAAAATAGAATTACATAAAACAAAAAAAATAAAAAAAAATAAGACAAAACAGATTTTTAGGGCCAAGTACAGTAACTTTCTGAATCTAGAAGCAGGAAAGTCAAGGTCACCCACCCCTTTATCTTCAAGACACTCCTACCGTTTAACTAATGTGATGTGTTTCATCTGGCTTTATGGATCAATAAAGCTGGGTATCATCTGCGTAGCAATGAAAATGTATGCAATGTCTTCTAGGGAAGGGAAGCATGTATAATGTAAATAGAACTGGTCCTAGCACAGAACCTTGTGGAACTCCATAATTAATCTTAGTGTGTGAAGAAGACTCCTCATTTACATGAACAAATTCAAACCACTGCAGCACAGTGTCTTTAATACTTACAGCATGATCTAGTCTAATAAAATATTCTAATAAAATATTATATTATATTCTAATAAAATATTATCATCAACAGTGTTAAATGTTGCACTGAGGCCTAGCAGGACAAGCACAGAGACGAGTCCACTGTCAGAGGCCATAAGAAGATCATTTGTAACTTTCAGTAATGTTGTTTCTGTACTGTGATGAATTCTGAAACCTAACCACAACTCTTCAAATAAACCATGATCAGTTAGCTGTTTTTCAAATGCTCTTTCAAGAATTTTTGAGATAACAAGGAAGGTTGGAGATGTGCCTATAATTAGCTAAGGGAGCTAAGAGGTCTCTGTAAGACAGAATAAATTAATATGTTGATCAATTATTAAATCATTTGCTAACAGGGACAAGGGAGAGACCTAATGTTTAACTGTTTTACTTTTTGGTGCAATTGAGGATGTCATATTATTCGTCCTTTGCAAACTTTTATGCTTAAATTGTTTGTGGCTGATTTTTGTTTGCATTTTGGTGCAGACACAGTCTCTGTGGGGATGCGATTTTGGGGGATGACAGAGGTATATAAGCCTACAACTCTGCTTCCTGGTCTCAACCCTGGATAACCACATTTTGTGGGGTTTAATAAATATGGACAGATTTCTAGAAATGAGAGCTGCTCCATCCAAAGTGGGATGGATGCCATCTCTCCTAACAAGACCAGGTTTTCCCCTGAAAGTTTCCCAATTATCTTTAAAGACCACATATTTTTTGGACACCATTCAGACAGACAGCAATTTAAAGAGACCATGCAGCTAAACATGTCACTCTTGGTCCGATCGGGGAGATGGCCAGAGAAAACTACAGAGCCGTTAAAAAAAATCATTAAGCCCTCTTAAAGACTAAGGATCTAGTTTCTAGTGGGGTGAAGAGAACCAACAGTAGCAACAATTATTTTATTAAAAAAGTTAAAATGTATTTGACAGGTTGCAGGTTACTGAAGAAGGAAACCCAATGAAATGAGATATATCTTTCTATATATCTTTCTGTATGTGTATCATATAGAAAGCCATAGAGCTGGAAAAGTACATGCAACACAATTTCCATGAGTAGTGTGCTTCAAAAGGTTTTTTATTTTTTTATTTTTATGAATCTCTTTAAACCTTTTGAAAAAAGTATAAAACTTTCAAAACCAAAATTCAGTCTGTAAAAATTTTTTAGCAATGAAGCCTGTCTATTGGAAATGTGGAAAGCCCTTGACTTTCTCTAACACTGAATAAGGGAGAATACAAGATGAGGTATGTTAAAAGAAATCAATCTACACACTATAGACCCCTTGGGTTCCACGCCTGTGCTCCATTTTTTCGTAAGACATGGTGCAGAATTTAAACTAAAATCCAGGGATATCTGATGCATAAAGTTGAATTTCTGGAAGTCTAATGCTTCTAGAAGGGTTGCTGTTCTCTATAAAAAACATAGGAAATAAGGCATGATTACAATTCTAAGAATTCATCTAAGTGGATCAAATGTTTGCATTCACTACCTATGATATTTAATTGAGTTGCTATTATTTTGTGTGTGTGTGTGTGTGTGTGTGTGTGTCGCGCCGCTTACTGAATTTGGCTATGTGTTATTGATTGATTCCAGAAGAGTAGTGATTACTGATTGGTGACTGCCCAATTCCAGTTAAAGGAGATAAATAAAAAAGTAAAAATAAAAATAAAAATGGTATTTTGCAGGTAAATGTATTAATATGGTTAGTACATGATTACTAATCAATAGGGACGAGATTGAAGTTTCTTAAATATGCCTTAGGTATATTTATTTATATAAGGTATATTTAAAAAAAATAAAAGATCTGTTGAAAAGACACCTTTGGAGTTTTCTTATCTTATGAACTAGAGGAAACCATTATCAGGAGAAGCCAAATGTACAGCAGTGTAAACACTATTCAGACAGGAATGTTGCATAAACAAAAAAGATAACTTTACTCATCTAAACGTTTTTGAAAGATTAAAAAAACGAAAACAGGAAAATACACTTACACACACACACACACAAAGGTCCTGCTCTAAGCTCCTGGAAAAGCACAAGCAAAGCCCATAAAATTATGAGCAATAATCCATAGTCTAAATGCCCCACAAGAGATCTGGTCAAGGAAAGAAAAAGGAAATAACATTAGGAGTGTAGATTGTGGAGAAAGTAATCAGGCTGTTGTGACCATATTTGGTCACTTTGAGCCTCACAAAAGTGAGAGTAAGTTATAACTATTTATTACATTAGATGAACACCAATGGGCAATGGTGTTTATAAGCTCCTGCTTGGATAAAACTATCATTTTCCTCGTTCATGTGCATGAACATGTGTTATTTGCACTAAATGAAACATCTAGTCCAGACAATATACAGGTGCATGGCTTATGGATCACGGAGGAACGCTTTAGTATACCAGAACATTTGTTTAGTGTCCCCAGAGGTCAGGACTGGCTTTGAGTGTAGGCATTGGCTATAAATTGCAATATGTGGGGTGGTCCAATGTGAACATGATTTTTTTGAGTACTGGGTGGTTTACAGACAGACATTACAGAAGAGAGGGTTTCAAATACACCTGCTCGAACTGTGACTGATTCACTTGAGGATGGCTGTCCAGTGGCTGTCCAAAAGAGATTTAGCTGGGGAGAGAGAGGTATCAGTATCAGATGACTCATTCTCAGCTGGCAAAAGAGAAATGGGTAGTGGGTTGAGTTACTTGGTGCTGTTTTCCACCACAGACTGATTCATTTGGCTGTAATCCACAGCTCTAGGGCAGCTGTCTTATCTTCGTGGATTGATGAGTTCTACTTGCATCTAATCACATTTTCAAAGAACTACTGTCTGAGAGTGAATAAAGAGTTCAGGATAAATGCAAACACCAAAAAAAACCAACAACAACAACAACAACAAAAACAATGTTAATGCAGAGCTTAGTGACAATTATACAATAAAAAGGGGATCAGCAGAAAGCATACTGGATGAAACCTGAAATGCTGCATTTTGAGATGATTAATGAAAAGCATAAGAAAACCTTTTGTCTTCACATCTGAAAGGAACACCAGCCATTGTTTCCTTATGATATGGCATCAGAGCTGTTCTGATGTATATTGATGATAAAATATAGTAATCATACAATGTAGAATAAAGTGGAAGAAAAATCTGATTTGATGCTAAAGTGTAAATATTCATAAATTCCCACAAAATGCTAATGGTTGGACTCATAGCTCATAGTCAGCTGCATAGGTAGATGAAAGATACTGGTTTATCAGAGAACAGACAATTTTTTTTTTCAGATATTGATAGATAGCTTCCCAGGTAGCTGAAATGATGGACTCGGGACTAAACGAAAATTATACTTGGCAAAAGAAAAAGCGTGAACCACAGATGGGCATTTACTCTCGCAAGTGCGAATGACTGCTTTCTTGATTTCTTAGTTTTCTGCATTTGTCACGCTTAAAAGTTTCAGCTCATCAAACAAATTTTAAGATAACTTGAGTAAATACTCCATTTACTCAATTTGTGGATAATGGCTCTCAGTGTGGTTCACTGGAGTCCCAAAGCCTTATAAATGGCTTTGTAACCCTTTCCAGACGTCAGTGACTTTGCTTCTTATCTGTTTCTTCTAATTGTTGCATAATGTGTTGCTTTTTGTGATCTTTTAGCCTGCTTCACTGTGTCAGAAAGGTTCTATTTAAGGGATTTCTTGATTCAGCAGGTCTGACAGTAATCAGGCCTGGGTGTGGTTAGTAAAATTGAACTCAGCTTTCAAAAAATGTGGTTAATCACAGTTAATTCATGATTTAATAAATTAAATCATAATTTAAAAACTGAATTTTGCATTTACATGGGTTGCCACTGTCTAAAATTAAAATCTTTTTGATGATAATGACTAACATGTAAAAAAAAAAAAATCCAAAATAAAGACAGGGGAGATACTTTTTCATGGTACTGTATATGTACATTAATTATGAATATTTTTGTTCCTTAATAGCCATTGCTAAACAGATGCAGTGTTTGGCAAATCACAGGGACAAAATAACTGGCTGTTTGACCTTCTAGCAGAGGTGATTGTTAAGAACATCTAAATAAAATCAGACGAGGAGTACTCTTACATCTCCAAAATCAGATGCACAAAGTCCTGATTTTGATGTAATTAATGGTATTATAAATAAACTTTCTGCTAGATGATATTTGGAACATTCCTATATACTTGTTGCTGGTGGGTCTATGATTCCAGGCAGCAGTTGAGGCTTATAATTCGTGAATGGGAGTTATTGCACTTTAAGAGATTTGCCAAACCAATAAAGGTCAAAGTTATTAACACAGTGGGACTAAATGGGTCGCAAAGGTCCTTGAGACAATTATGAAAGTTGACCTATCTAAGCCACCTCTCCAACACTCTCGTGTGGCCCATCATGATAACACCAGTCAGTGCCTTCTCCTGTGAAGTGGTGAACCACTGTAAGGCCATCTTTTTCTTTGGGCAGTCACTAGCAGTACTGGCTACAAATGAGCCATTTTTCTGCATTATTTACACTATTTACAGGTTAAGCTATCAGAGATGGAGAAAGATGGAAGAAAGACGGGACAGGAGAGGAAGATGAGAGATTATTCTCAAAGGTAAGGGCTGTTAGGCAAGTGAAATTTTATAAACTGGAAACCTAAAGCTTACATGTAACATTTTGATTTAGAATGTCTTAATCAGCCATACACAGTGTGTTGCTAAATTATGTTTTTTATGAAGCATCTTGCAGAACAAATTGAAGTATTCAAATTTTGTGTTATTCAAAGGTAGCTCATGAAATACCAGGCAGTTAAGTGCAGGCTGGTTGGAAATCAGACTGTGAAATATCTGCTTGTTGAATTCAGCTAAATCCACAAAGAGCAGCGAATATCGGAGTAGCCGTATTACAGAAACAACCCCTGCAAAGTGCACATGAGCGCTTTACAGTAGCCCGTGGTAATTTGATTTATTTTTTAGAGACAAAAGCTGGTGTTACATGTCTCTAATTGCCAATAAATGTTCACAAAATGGCCAAAATCGGTTTACTTCTCAATACATTTTCTCTCCTCTTTCATTGTACTTAACTGATTTGGTTCCTAGTGCAGACACTACACTTTAATAACAGGTTAGGCATATCTAATTCCATTTTCTTTAAAATGCTTCATCATAACTTGCAACTGCTGGGAGGTCAGTCATACAAAATTTTGCTTTTTGTTGTTTGTTGCAGATGCGTATATGCCAATACTTGTAACTGTAACAGGTGACAGCAGTTTGTAAAGTGCATTGCTAAGAAAGTATGAGTGAGGCACGCAGCTGCTTACAAATAGACCATCTTCCGTTCTGAATACAGCGGCGGAAATGACATGAATAGGGCAAAGATATTTCAGTCTGCTTTAATACTCTGAATGTGCTTTTATGCTATTTATTATTTCCTGTAATTTTTTTCTGACAACATTGTAATTTACTACAATACTTCAACAAAAGAAATCTGCTCAAGTCCCCTTGATGGTGCTGAAATATGCTTGAACAAGCGATTGGACCTCTTATTCCATGATCAATATCACAGACTGTGAGACATTCAAAGGATGAATTAATAATATGTTTTTGTTGTAATATAATACATAGAGCTGCACAGGAAAAACAAACAAAAAAACAAAAAACAAAGTAATGGTCACATATGGGTGAAAAACATGCCACGGTGGAGAGCCACTGAATCACTCCACCTCATTACAAATCATACATAATGTATCAAAGATCGGGCTAAAAATCATTTCTTTGCTCCGTGTGGTCATGTGTTTTGCTTGTTTTGTATGTTGTTTTTCTCTGACCTGAAACATGCTCTCAAGAGGTGCAGCAGCCATATATTTACTCATGCCCTGAGGCCTTGAACCTAATTGGTCTCAGAGCCCATGTCACTTCAGAAATTTTACCGTAATTTACCCTGGTTAACTAATCCCTCGAAGGGGTTCTGATCATGAAGGAATGTTCTCTCTTGTCATGGTTAGTATTTACCTTTGTTTTCGTCCGCTGCCTCCTGACCTTTCATTTCCCAGTAGCCAATTCTGATCAATATGTAAGAAAAATGTTGATAACCTCAGTCTGACCTCGCACTTTGGATCCAGCCAGGAGGCCATGACTGTGTGTAGGGGAACGTGTACATTTACTGGATTTTTACACTGATTTGTTATAGTAGTTTTATTTTACAGTAATGGTGATGCAATCCTCTGCCTCTGGAAGACATTGTAGCAATATTTTTTTCTTTCATGTACAGGGATAACTTCATTGTAGCTTTTACTAGTTTAAATTTCATATTGAAAGATGGTTTGTGCTTATCTCTTGTTTCTATTTAGTTGTAAAATTTCTGAATATGATTTTACATAAGTACAGTTAAGACCAAAGATACTTTATTTTTTTAATTTCAGTGTAAAATCCCTTGAATAAATAAATTTTAAAAAAGCTAAAAAGTGTCCCTTCAATCACACCTTGACTGTTTAATTTAAAAGTCACATTGGTAGTTTATAGGTGATTTATATTATTTTAATATTTCTTCTGAAATTTCAATGTAATTTTCTTATTACTATAAAATGTTTTAAGTTACTGTAGATCTATGTCTATAAAATACTTTTCTTTAAAACGAATGTCCTCACCCATGTACCCATGAGTTCAGCTGCTTGTCTTTTCTGGCCTTTGACAAGATAAAAACCTTTGTTGGACTTCCCCTGCACCATGCACCACTTGATTGTAGGAAGCCAGCTGTATTTAACATTTCATGACCACAAAGATGAAGAATGCTTGCTGGAAGTTATAAATTCTCATGAGTCTGCCAGCATGAAACTTTCCCTAATCCAGAGGGTCACTAAAACATTTTTATACCTACTTTTTTCCCCTTTTTTAATTACAGTATGTAGTATGTGTGCTAAATAAAGTAGGGGACTTGATGCAAAATGATTTCCAGAAGAATTAAATATCAGTGGAACGACACTTAATTCTGACTTAAGAGAAAATAATTGCACAGCAGTTTGCAATTAATATTTTTTTTTCCTGAAAGGTATCGGCATATACAGTATTTACAAATAATACATTGCAGTTTTAAGCTAATTAAGGTCAGTGTTAATGGTAATCTTCAGGACTGGAATAAATTTTTCTGCACCACTATCGTTGGCATTTGTTATCTGCTGTTTTTCCATTCTCTTTTAAGAACTCTCTCTTTGTGTGGTCTGAGAATATCAAGAATGTCATTTATTCCTACGCCTAAGTCATAATTTTACCTTTGCTCTTTAAAGCAGAGAATGATAGCCTCTTCACATAATGCAATATTTAATGGCCCGTGAAACAGCAGAATATGTATTAAAACGTGACAGTGACAATATGTAGCTGAAATTAGAAAAGCCTTGTCAAGACTTGTCAAGTAGGGCATCTATTTTAACTTAGATTGCAGAGGCAATGATCGTGCTCTGATGATGCACAGCTGTGGGCCATTATCATTCCCGCCAATGCAGAGAAATCCCCAACCAATGAGAATGAGACTGAACGATGGATAGAGAGGCATTCCAGGCTTCTGTAGAGTGAAGACATTTCGGATCCATGTCATCATAAGATCACAAGCCATCATATGAACACAGCTCTATAGAAATGTATGGGGGGGGTCTGCAGACTGACAGTGAAAAAAAGAAGAAGAAAGTAAGAGGTGAGAGAAAGAGAGAGGTTGCAACCACCCACGGTTGGATAGTGGGAAAGTGGTCAGTGTAATGTTACTGACCTTTTCAATTAAAGATTAAACACTTTTTACTGAGGTTTATAATAGACTCAGCACTAACAGTGACACCCACAGGTACAAATTTCTAATATGGAAAAATTCAACTTATATCAGGCAGACTTATATATGATATTTAACTTTTATGTAACACCATTAAACAATCATACAGTTTAAGTATAATACTATGGACCTCAGTCTGACTTTGAAAGTTGGAGGTGGTGATGTGGTTATTTGTTAACACACAAACAAGACATTCAAAGAGGAATCACTTCTTACTTAAGGTTTATACAGCAAATGGTATCACATACGCCTATTTACACCATATCGGCTCTCGTCCACTATTGTTTGGTTTATCTTTTCCAACACAACCCTTAACAGGATGAGGATTTTTATATAAAAGGAAGTCTTAGTCATCATAGGTGGTAACCCTAATCCTACAGCTTGGAGATTAAAAGTGATTTTTTTTTTTAAACAACAGCAAAAACAAAAAAGTGAACAGTTTTTGATGTGTGTCCCTTTGAATGATTATTTTCTTTGTTGCCAAGACTCAAAAATTGCATTTTAATTGCAAAATTATGGTTAGACTTAGGGTTTAGGGTCAACAATTACAACTTACATCTCAGAGAGTTAACAGAATCTTACATGAACTACTCTACTTAATCATTGACACATCAGGACCATACACAGCTGTCAGTCATGCTGGCAAGTGTTTCAATTCTTTCTGGGCGGATACAAAGATAAGTTGCCTCATTCCTGCACTCCTAATTAGACAACATCTCTGTTTCCTTTCCAAAAACTCCCCAGTGCACTGGTTTTAAAACTTTATCTAGCATGCCCCATTTCAGAAGCCAAAAAAGTTTAGGAACAGAAAAAAAGGATCCAAGTTGAATTAAATAAAGGTCAGTGCAATAGTATCAGAAAAGTCTTATTTTCTGTAAAAAGAAAAAAGAAATCAACTTTTTCTTTTAATCTGGTTGTCTATGCACCCACTGCAGCACTTACACTTACACTCACCCACAAGCATTTTCTTTTTTAATTGGTGAATGAATCATCTTCTGTAAATCTTCTGTTTTCTTTTCTGTCCTGCATACCTCACTTTCAATCTTTTGCAGCTCTAACCAGGAATGAACACAGACTGGCTGCATCACGTTCCAGCTCTGATGTGGCCCCCCACATTTCAGAAGTGTCCCAATAACATTTGTTAAGAACAAAGCAGATGAAGTCAGACACAGGAACAACACAGAGGATCCATTCAGATTTCAAAATAAATACTAAATGCTCTACTTTTCTTTGGCCCTGACAGCTGTGGTAGACTCCTTCCTCTATGGCTCTGGTGCTCAGGGCCTTTTTTTGTGTTGCCATGATTAGAGTCTCTGTGCATCTGTGCTAGCCTTGTCTAGGCACAAGTGGATACAGCTGGAGTGTGCATCTAGTAAGAGTTCCTGGCTAGAAGTTGATGCTATCCAAGCCTTCCTCAGAAAATGAGCAACACAAAGTAACACATAACAAAAACCATGGCTCAGAAATCACCTGGCTTAATAAAGTCCACATCAGATGTTGGAGAACCAGGACATATTGATTTGTGTGCGTATGTATATGTATGTTCAAATATATTTCTAATTCATATTATTCATGTTGGGGTCATTATTTATTCAAGGATAGCCAAAAATAAGGTTCACAGGGAAGCTACATATAGAAGCAAAAGCTGAAAAGAACGAAAGAAAGAAAAAACAAATAAAAGAAAACAAAAATAAATCCTGTTGACTTGGTTTTGCAACTGAAGTTTTTGGCACAATTCACAGTGCTGCACACAGGCAGGGTCATACACAGGGGTGGCTCCGCTCAGCTTTGAAAGGTCTTCATGCTTTTTTCCTTCACTAGATTTTGGCAGCCAGTACTAGCCCTTTCGAGACAAAGTCATCCTGTCCAGTTCACACATAAAAAGATCATGAGCACATGCTTTTGGATTAACTTTTCATAAGGTTACCAACCGAAGAAAATAATGCCACTCAAGTATTGTCAAGGTCTGCCTGGCCAAGAAATAGTTTTTATTCTTTCATCTACTTTAATTAAAATTATAAATATTTAGTGGCCCAAATTATCCTGTCTGAAGGGTTCCTTGTATTGACAAACACAGGAGTAAAGCTCCAGGGTCAGATCTTTTTTGTTTTCATTTTTTTAAGTGCATGTTTTTTAACTTTTACCCCCCCCCATTAGTTCAACAGATCAAAAAAAGGAGAATAAATAAGGTTATCAATTGAATGTTGAATGAAATATGGCACTTCCTAGAGACATGTCAAAAAGAATAGCAAGTATTTAATAACAAATTTGAGGATAATATGTCAAAGCTGTGAACGTCTTGTTTTTGCTGCTCCCAAATGGCCAAGACAGCCATTAATTTAAGTTTAAAAATAAAATAACAGGCAGCAGGAAAACATTTTAACAAGACTGAAGTATGGCACCGAACAGTGATCCTTATGAACATAAAAGTCTTGACAATCATAATAAATTTTTGCATCTGAAGACAAAAGGGATCTAAAGACATGATTAAAAAAAAAAAAAGAATCCCTATTCAAAGCCTACCTTGGACTTGACAAGGAGACATAAATGCAACACTACAGATTTCAGCTGTATCTTTGCTGACCTGCTGAGACATGGAAAGACAATTATAGGGGAGGAAGATGACAAGCTTGTCAGCATGACGGCTCACTGTGAATTCCATTTGTCCTCCAAGCCTATTCACCATGAGTCACACCTGATTGAACCTCCACAGGGGAATGAAGAGCAGCCTTACTTTGCCTGTTTGTTTTACATCTATATGTTGTGATACATATTTGTATGCGCTTGGGATACCACAAATATAGGGTTTTATTATGCACATATAAGCACCTACAGGCTCCAGAATTGACTTAAATAGCTCACAGTGAAATGCAAACACCAAACTGAACAGAAATACCACAAGAAACTGAAAAAAGATATACAGAATAAAAAAATATAGCCATTGACAAAGAAGAAAGAAAAAATAATAAAAGTAGCAGAGAGAAGTTTGCAAAGAATGCTTATGTTAAGGATTATAGAGCTGATATGCAATTAATTAAGTACAGATGACACAGAATTTGCAGAGATGCTGGGAGTTATCTTACAAATGAATGGCCAAAGATTAACAAAAACAAACAAAGAACAAAAACAAGCAAATAAAATAAGTTTAAAAAAAGTTAAAAAATAAAATAGTGACAGAGGTACTGATTAAAATCACTGTTACTAAAATTGAATGCAATTAATTAAATTATTCTAGCATTAACTGTAGATAGACAAACAGAAGGTCGTGGTTTCCTGAAGGTGCAAATTAAATGATTTACAAGGAAATCAATATGCCTACAAGGTTTTAGGGGTCCTATGATAAGTAGATGGTGAGCATTGCGTCTTGGAGGTACAAAATTAGAACATCAAGATATGTTAACCTGCAAACCATAGATCTGAGTTCAAGTATAGGGAGGAACACAATCTAATTACTAAACCACTATCAAAATATACACTTTGCTTTCTCTCTCAAAATGTGCTGTAGAGTGCCGTAAAGGTAATAATTTAAAATATATTTCTGATGAAAAGTTATTTACCTTTAGCATTTTCATTAAGATTGAATAGACCCTCTGCATAAAGCAGTGTTAAGTGACTCATATTTGACAGAGGGCATAAAACTATGACAAAAAAAAGATTTTTAGTGTTTTGGATCACCAGCTTTAAGATGGACAAAGAAAGATCAATTCATACAACTGAAATTTACTGGCTACAACTGAAAACCTGAAAATTTGTATCTTACTGTCTACATTCTGTGCTTTGAAACTCGCCAATGATTGTAGATGTTTACAAGAGAACTACACATAATCCCAAAAGCCCACATCCTTTCCCTCTCCCCAAGGTCAGAATGACGGCCTATGGGAGTTCTAGTAGTTGTAGAATTCCGGGAGTTCTAGTGTTAAGCTCCCAGGCTTGAAAGACTTCCTGCTCGGCGTGTGGGGAATTTTATATATATTGTGTCGTGTCATATTGTGCGTGCCCAATATGACATTAAATGAATCCTCAGGCATTTTAGCAACATGCATAACATGCAGCCTCAGCCAACAGTCCTAAAATCGTTCATGCCACAACAGGTTCATTTATTTATGTATTTGTAAATATATAAAACTGTAAAAATGTGTGATTTAATTACCTTTTATTTAATCAATGAGAATATCCATTTTAGATTAAAAAGGTGATGATCTCTTGTTAATGAATTGTGAGAGTACTTTTAAAGCACTGTTTGATTTTATTCCTCACCAAAGCAAACATTTATAATACATTTATAAAGTGAAGGTTTTTGCACCACATTCTGTAATCTACAGTATCTACAATCTTAAAACCACAGCCATTATCAGAACTCTCCAGAAACTGTAAACGGATCCACGACTGTAACCAGCTATGCAGTCAAAGAGGTCTGAGCCTTGGTCATTAAAAAAAAAAAAAAAAAAAAAACAGTAAAAATTGGCACAAATCAATGTTTCATGCTCCAGATGGCTTTTACTTTGAGAGAGATGGGAATTCTATTAAGTTATGGCCCACCTTATAGTGCCTCTGATTAAGTTGTGTTTAGCAGGTTAGGCTGATACATAACTCATGAGAAATGATAACTGTTTAGTTTTGGCATGAGGAGTGAATCAGAGTAGGATCAGAGTCATTGAGTAAGTAACCTTTTCCTTTGTGGCATTTCAATTTCAAGTGAAGGGATAATTTTATATTTTGTAAATTTATTTTATTTTGTTTTTTATACACACAACACTTATCTTCCACATTTCTACGTACACAGTTTATCCCACAGAAGAGGGAAGCTGTACAAAATAAAGTCCATTACACTTTCCAAAATTTCTGGTGTTGATTGCAATGTAGCTCTAGGACTTCTTCAGAAGTGTAGCCTTTTCTGCTGTTCATTGAAGCACAGGTGCTACACCTTAAATATGATACACTAAAAGAAAACGTTCTGTCCCTAACTCGTTTCTAAACTGTGGCTATGACCCTGACTGGAAAACACATTATTACATAGAAATGAAATATGAAAAAATACTGGCATGTCAAAAAAGACTATTTTGACTATAATCATTGTGTGCAAACTTGCAACATTCATTTGGTCTTTTCAAACAGCTTTAGTCAAGGAAGAGTACTGGAGGGATAGTTAATGAACTGGCTTTATTTGAAGTAAACTGGCCACATTGAGTAAACAAAAATGAAATCAGATGTGATTGCGTGATGTAAATCAACCTGATTTGCTGGAGATGAGAGAAAATACAAGATAATGAGTCACATCTAACTGTGACACCTTTACTTTTATATTGTTTCAGGGTTAGACTATTTTCTATTTCAATTAATTTCATCTCCCGGTACATAAATATTGTTGACATAGAGGAAAAGCTATCTATTCTATCTCAGCATCAAGCAATATTTTCATTTCCATGTGCATTTTGTCTCTCTCATTCCTTCTGTCTAAAATAATTACATCCAGCCATCTGCTACAAATTGCTTCCCAAAACAATGTTTTATTTTTTTGTTTGTTTGGGTTTTTGTTTAAGAACAGAATGTAAACATTATCTCTCATTTCTAAGTTTCATCATTTTGTATTGCTATTTTGGGATAGATGCATGCATTTCTGTTCTTTTATTAACATGGCAAAAGACAAGGTTGCACAAGACTTTACAAAATATCACAGCACCATTATACATTTTCATACCACTGCACACACAAGCACAGTTTTTCCATGATACAGAGTCAGTCAGCTGAGGCTCAACCATCATACCTCCTATGCGTTGTTATTGTACGTCACTGATTGAATGAGTCAGTCTCAGAGTTTTGCATACCCTTGAAAGAACAGAAGCTGTTAACTGCTGTTTAAGTGGGTCCGTCAGTTAGTTGTAACGAGGCTATAAACACTGTATAAGATATTCTGTTGTGATGTGGTTTTTTTTAATGCTCAGGCATTTTTCTGTGTCCTCAAATGTTTAAATTATTCATGGATGTGCAATTGCTATTTTGTGTTTCTGATTAGTATGTTTTACTATGTTTTAAAATGGCCATTTTGTAAATTTTATCCTTCCTAAGAAAACAGTTTAGATGAGCTTTAGGAGAGGCTAAACAAATGGCTTCAGTGTGAAGAGACCTCAGTGTGGTATCTTTGTCGGAGACAGAAAACAGAAAATAAGGTTGAAGGGGGGAAAGAGCAGAGCATTACAGAGGATTCTCGCAAATTGTTTGGCTGGACCGAGTTGTCAGAAAGCTGGGTGAAAGGCGCTCTAGATGAAAGTATTAAGATCAGCCCTGAGTTTTGCAATTGTATTTTCACCACATTCAGCAGCTTCCACTGCAAGAGTCTTTAAGCCTCACTTTAAAATAAAATTTTAAAAAAAGACGAAATAAGAATTTTTATGACTACTTGATGGTCTGTATGTAAAGCACACCCCCCACCCCCCCCACCCCAAATAAATTACTTTATTTTAGCATTAGCACCACAGACGTGTTCACTATTTGCAGTGACTACTCCATAGTAACATAAATGCTGGCCAGAATGTGCACATATGCATATTTGCGTTCTGCTTGATTTGGGGTAGCTATTGGAAACAGTAGAAGCATCTGTTAGACCCTGTAATCCATCCAGATTTTAGCCCTGTGAGCATCTGCTGCAACACACTCCAAGAGAGAGTCTGTGCTAGAGAAGACGAGGAGAGACGAGGATCTGTATGAAAGCAAGGAAAATAACGACACTGAAAGTAAACACAAAAGTTGGGGATGAGGAATTGAGAAATTGTCTGTGTAATAGTGCTTTAAGTATGATAATGATGAATCATATAGCTCAGATTAATGTACAATTCAACAGCAGATGCATTGATAGAAAATCTGGTGTAACTAAAAGTTTGGCACTCAGAGTAATGCTCATTGCTATGAGATGGCAGAGGTACACTTGTGTCTTCGACCACTATGATGTGAGTCGGTGCCACACCAGCTGTCGTGGTCATTACAAGGTGGCAGCAGTGCCAACCTCTTGGTCAGCCAGCAGCTGCCTTAGCAATGCGGACCTCTCAGATTAAGGCTGGACCCAATCTGCGCTGATCTGTTCGAGGAAACAGATGATGATGAAGGGACAAACAACTAGAAACAGAGACAGCACAACTAATCCAGACAGCAATCAGACCACACACAAAAACTCATCACACAAAATTACTGCAAATGCTGCAGATGCCTTTAATGTGGAGATGAAGCAATGAGCAATGTGTTCTTGGTTAATTTCGAGTCTTTTAGGGTGATTCTGGGGGCTTGATAGCAGTTGTTACGCCTGTCTAAGAGGCGTCTAAGGTATGGAAGGTATTCATTTATGCACCAGAAATCGTTTTTGTACCATAGTTAAATTGATACCTCATGAAGGGAATGTGTCTGTGTAAGATAGCACTTTCTTGCTACCCCTTCTGGGGTGTTGATGAAAACATTGTCATTTTTTTTTTCAGTGCTCCTCACTGAGAGAGAATATAAACAAACAGCTGTGCAGCATCAGTGACAGTGTTAAATATCAGCTTGCTCTCACTTCTTCCAAAAGTTGAACCTTCTTGGCCCATCTCTTTTTGTTAGAGAACGGTATTAGATCAACTTTTCTAGTGGTCTTGTCAGAAATAAATTCCCTGAAAAATGACTTTGGGTGCAACTATGGAAGAATTTGAGTTTCACCCACTCTGTGTGTTATTTTCAGATTTTTTTTCTCTTGATGTTTTTTGTCATTGAGAATGAATTCCTTTACCCTTTCCTGTCAGTAGGTGTTGTTTTCTATAGAAAACAATAGATCCAAAATTGCACCATCTGATCACCTTGGTGGACACATTGCCATTAAAAAGCTAATGTTTATTGCCATATTATTATTATTATACTACTGTGCAGAAGTCTCAAGCCACCCCTTATTTGTCTATGTTTTGCAATGAAAATGGGAAATAGGTGCACTGATTTTCTGAAATGTGTAAACATAACTGAACTCAGGCTGAACTCTCGTAGGCAAGTTGTTTTTTTTTCTTTAATTTCTTTAAATAATCTTCAGAGTTCTCCAGGTTACTTGAAGCAGTACTTTTCTGTGTTCATAATTCCATCACTTGTAACAAGCTCCAAACCGTGACAGAGCCTCCACCGCCTTTTATAGATGACTGTATACCCTCACTGTGTGCCTCTCTCCTGACCTCCTCAGTACATATTGATAATGATTTGAATCAAAAATTTCAAATTTGGATTCACTGCTCCACAAGTGCAGTTCTTTGGCATACTTTTCTCCCTGTTTCCCTTCCTTAAGAATAGCTTCTTGACAGCCACCATTGAAAAATGAGTGACACATCAGCCTGTGTCACTCATGGCCTCCAAAATGCTTGGAGAACTACTGCTCAAGACCATTTAAAAAAGAAATATTCTATTATTTTATATCACCAACTTTAAAAAAAAATGTTTTTGACTATTTATTGGATTTTATTATATTATTCATTTCTTTGTGTAAATCATGTTGTAACTTTCTTAAGAAAACTTCTCTATAAATGAATTTTATCTGTAGTAGTAACATTATGATGTGTCTTGCTATGCAGCAGCTATCAAGTTATAAGTGTGTGCCTGTCTGTCAGTTAACTTGACATTTCAATGATGAGAGAATAATGAACCCGACTTTGTGCAAATGCAAATAAAAATAATATTCTTTCTAATTGGCAGTCTGCAAATATGTTCTCAATCTGGACTGATATCCAATGGAATGGCTAATGGTTGATTCATAGACAGGGGTGACCTTCACCAACAATGATAAAATATGAATATCTCTCTTTAGGCTATTACATGTTTTCTTGTGGAGAAGGGTATTCAAAGGGGATGCTGAGGGGAATAATAAGAGGAATCAGTGGCTTACACTGCATATAGGAAATGAGTGAGCAATGCAGAAATCAATAAAAACTCAGCAAGCCCTGTGTAGACAGTGGGCTCATCAGTTGTAATTGTGGTGGATATACAGTCATCTGCTTTTGCAACATTAATCCAGTAAGTTCTAGGTCAGAAGATTTTGATTCTGCTCACTCTGACACCAGCCACAATACACATATGAGCCATGGATTAATGTCATTGGACACTGGAATTAGCTGTAACTTCCTGTAATGCCCTGCTAAAATCAACCCCCCCCCCAAAAAATAAAGTAGGTGAAGGAGACAAAAAGCTACAGATTTCCAAGAGAAATGTTTTCTCATTGTTGTTGGGTATAGAATTTCAGCTGTTTGGAGCTTCCTTTTTCCTATTTTTCATTGCAGTCATTTCCCAGACTCTTTTCCTACAGAGCCATGCTGTTCTAACATGCACAGAATGTGTTTTTTTTTATTATTATTATTACTATTAATATTGTTAACAAGACCCCCCCCCATCTCTTTTTCAGAAGTGATCCTGAGCAAGTGGAGAGATTTCCTCTACAAAATAGCCCTGCACTTTTTATTACAGTGCTGCCTGAGGGCCCAGTGACCATGGCAGTTTAATTTTGGTTTTCAGCCTTGTCCATACATTTTTATTCCACATTAAATTGTTGATCTCTTAGCCCACTGAGTGGGTAAACTCTCCTTTATCGATGACAAGGAATAATTCTATCTCTCTGCAATGCCAGTTTTATTTGGTGTTTTTGTCATTTGTTACCACTGTTTCAACATTTTTTTTTAATTAGCTGGCATCAAATTCCAATTGATTAAAATCTTTAATTGTGATCAACTGCATGATTGTCCAAAGATAACTTGCGATTAATCGCAGATTTTCTGTTGTAAATGTACCATAACACCATAACAGGATATTTTTCATGTTTATGAGCAATACACTTGCTTTATGTAAATGCATGTTTATTACTGACAAACACTACAAAATAGTTTTTGTAGTGTCCAGATTATTCTCCAGAAAAACCTCAAAGGTATTACATGCTCATACCTGTATATCAATATGCGAAGAGTACAGGTAAGCATATACTCGCACACAATGTAATTGTGTCCAACCTCACATGGACAAAAATTAAGACTCACAGATCGAAGCAGGGACACACAACAACACAAATTAGAGAGGTGTTATTTCCAGCTTTTATCCAAAAGTATTAAACAGGCTATGGCACCAATGTACTGTATTTTTGTATTGGATCTTTGAAATAATATTAGAGCCAAATATGACTGTTGAATTGGTCTAACAAGAGCACGTAATAAAGAATTAATAATCATGTTGTTTTGTGCTTTTCTATAGTCTCTACATTGTACCTATTGGTACTTCTGATTACTGTATTTAACTGTTTCTTAATAGTGTTCACTTGTGAAAAAAATGAGTGCAGATGGCAATAATGTCCTCCTGCTACTTGGTTGGGATGCCTTTGGGGAGGTGCATGGGTGGGGTCTGGGTAAAGAGAGCATTATTACCTTGAAAGTGATTCATTTAAGTGTCCCAATTCCTGTTAAATATTTTAAAAACTATAGTACAGGTAAACTAGAAAATATCCTGGATGGATACAATCACAGATAAATAATATTAATACTAGAAACCACTGGTTTGAATCAGATTCTGGCATTTTCTCAACCTCAAATGACTGTTTTTGTAAATAATCCATAATCCCTGACAACAAACAAAAATTTCACAAAACTAATATTAAAAACACTAATGTGTGCTTTCTCACAAACTAAAGAACAACACACACACACACACACACACAGAGAGAGAGAGAGAGAGAGAGAGAGAGAGGGAGAGGGAGAGGGAGAAGTAATCAAAAGTCACCTACAAAACCAAATTTAGACTTCATGGAAGAAACTAAAACACATGCTGAGCCACATATGGAAATAAAGTAAAATGAGGTTATATGTTTAAGGGTGTGATTTAACTTAAGCAATAATTTAATAATTATTATTAGTTTTAATACAAGCAGTGTATAAGGTTTACTTTCTGCCTTCCTCAGAGTTCAAGGTTGGACACCTCTGCAGGCTTCTGCATAGCTGTCTGCTTCCATACCAGACAGTGCTAAGTGGGTGAATTCAGAAGTTTGAAACTGTAATGTTATTTTCTGAGCTATTTTTTCTCATCCATTGGCTTAACCTTTTGATTGGGTGGGCAAAACACATGTTTCAGTCAGTTGAGCCCACCAAACCCCATAGTTAAAGTTGGCCTGGATTTTAAGTGTGATAAATCAGACAGGAGAAAATGGAGGGAAATTGTGATTTTAATCTTAAAGATAGTGAAGACTTGCAAAAATGTGCTGTATTGGGCCCCCAGAATGTTAGGAAAAGTAAAATAGCCACTGTGCCTACTGGCCACTTTATCAAGAATACAGATTAGACTCTGTGTGACCTATTACAGCACTCTGTATAGTAATGCATACCTACAGTAAGGGAAGGCAATGGAATAGTGTTTTCACATGATTAAACTGCTCATGAAGTAAGTGTAAATTAATAACACTGACTCATCTGCTTTATTTCCTTTCAGATGCACCTGGGGAATCCCCATCTGTTGGGCTTCCTGATCAAGGTGCCTCTACTCCAGTCAGGATGCAGGTGAACTGCTGGAAACCCGCCATGCTGAGAGACCTTCTGTCTGGGGCTGACGAGATCAGGGAAGATCACAACTGTGTAATTGTTATGATGAGTAGCTTTGTCAAATCAGCCACAAAGACAAAACCTCTAACACAAATTCATTTGTAAGTTGTCTTTGTGCCTAAACCTAACCAGTGTTTGGCATACATCAGAACATTAGTCATGTTCCTCAGTAATCTTGTGCTGCCTTTATCTCCTATGTGTCTTTATCAAAGGGTAGTGACAACCTTGCATCTTTTAATTTTATACAGCAAAAATAACACAGATAACCCCACAAACATGCAAACCATGTTACCCATAATTTCTTATCTTTATTAAAGTAAAATGGCATTGTGTCACTGTTATGGAATGCTTTTCCTCAAGGGCACTGATGACTCATATAATTCAATTGGCTACTCCAACACTGCAGACAATGTTAAGGTTTCTATTTTACCAATGTCTTTTCTGTTTCATCAGGTGGTGACCCTAGGGTGACATCACATGAACATTAATAAATGAACATCTGGATGAATGGATGAAAGAAATTCTCTGATAATTGACACAAACATGATGCTTTCCCCAGACTAGTGAAACGTAGTTCAAACAAGACTACAAGTCTGAAGCCCAGTTTACAGTAGATTAAGTACCCAACCTAATTCCAGCACTAGTTTTACACATTAAGAGGATTGGAAGATGAAATCTTCTTTGGCCTGTATTAGCTCACTGATAGAAGGGGATCATTTGTGTGTTAGCCCACTGTTGATGAAATATTCCTGTAATATTGGATAAACACAGATGAAACATACTGTATGTAAAAGATTAAAAGCTGGTTGTATTGTAGGCCATTTGGTATGGCACAAATTTCTCCTCTTGTCAAACCAGATTAATATGCTGCTTCCAAATATGCTCTGGTGCTCCTCAGTCACACCTCCATCCATCAAACGGTGGGGATCTCAGACATGGTTCACTCTTTTACCCATCTGTCAATCAGCGCCCACAGGCAGACAGCCCAGGCTCCTCCTGCCAGACCACACAACACCTGCCACCTAATTACTTGGCCGCATACATCTAACCTTCACCCGGATTCTTGGCACCACGTGACTTTCACAGTATGGTGAACCAAGCATCAGGCATCTTATGCTAGTAATCAATATGATGGGATCAATTGCTTTTGTGGATATTGCTCCTCACTTATAGGTCAACCACATATTGCAAATGCAAAAGGAGTGTATTGCATTTATGAGCTGTGCCATAAGCAGCAGAGGGTTGCATTAAAATAAATCATTTTTCAGCTTTCATTAGCTAAGCATGATGGATTGGTGCGTGCTGTTGGTTATAGTTTACCTCCTGCTGGTGTTCAAAATGAAAAAAAAAAAAACATAGCAAAAAGTCAGGCACAATAGAGTGGTAACAAATGGCTAACGACCAAATGCTTCAGAAGCTTAAGAGCAGGCTGTGTTACACTGAAATCATACTGAATCCTAGAAGAGTACCAGCTGTCTCAGCTGAGTTGCTACATGAACTGTGAACCTGCGGGTGCTTTTCTTAATAAATAATTCCTGGATAACTTTGAATGCTAAAAGGAGCACAGTAACTTCAAGTTACTTCCCATATGTGAAATGAACAACTCAAATAAATAAGCCCATCAGTTTAATTTCCTAATAA